>JACEFZ010020749.1:0-13173 GCA_014155875.1 Cepaea nemoralis
TTGATACGTGGAACAACTACACTTCAATGTTTGGTTTCACCTACTGTGAACATCATCCCTACTGATCTAGTTCCGCATGGCTGAACCTCCATCACTTCAGTGTGTTAACGATTGGTATTTACTCATGTAGGATAATATACCATTAAAACTCCACCGAGAAATGTGTATTAACTTCTTCCGTTGCAAAAGTTTGCGGGCCCCCTTTCTCTCTACATCATAATTTATCCGGGATCGGATGTTACATTGGGTCCGGGTTCTTCATTCCACCAGAGGAACCTGTAAAATAAATCTACAACTGGTGATAGCCTCCCCGTCACTGATCTCTATTAGATGATCGGGGGCCATCGGCCTCGCTCAGAAATATAATGTACCTTCAGGGACAGATGAACTGACCACTAGGTTATCATCAGCCAAGACAAAAAAAAATCAGCAAACAGAATGCGGAACCCCGCCACCAGGGACACCTACGGGAAAATCAAAATTATCCCTCATTACTCAATTCTCAACTAGTAAAGCTTATCAACACTTCACTAATCTAATCTCAACTAACAGAGCCAAGTATCACTTCCCTACTCTAGCTAGTTTTCCACTAACAGTGCTAATCATCACACTGGTTTCCACAAGGCTACAGCCTATATTAATTAGAACGAATATATAATAGGTTATACCTTACGGCACTGCAGTTTACACTAAATTACATCTAATGGTAGCCATACAGGCTCGTGTAAACTAAATCAAATATCTCCTTCACACGTTAGATGTTCTAACGCTGCAGTGACAGCATGTCTGCCTAGATCCACATTTTCAATTTTCCTCGTTGGTCCCCCAACTCGGGTTTTTATGGCAAACTACCAAAGTTGGCCACGTGACGTTATCCTTTATGGCCCCCACACAGGTGGCACATTGGCAGATCATTCCCTGTCAGGGATCCATCCCCCTCTGGCTCCCTCAATGTTAGATTTGTCATCACGGTTTAGACATCCAAAACAATCTAGAGAGTTACTGTCGAGTTCCAACAACGAGTTTCGATACCAAGCTGCCAATCATGGTTTTCCAAACAAGCTTACATTGTGCACGTGACGTTGTTCATGTCCGCAGGTGTTCCACTGTTTTCAATAACAAGCCCTCAACTTTCTGTCATGTGGTGACAGTCAAATCCGCCATTCCGTTTGATGTCGAGAAATACCTAATGACATTCTGACCGTTTTCTCCCTAGTCGGGCACTTCCGACCTGTTGATAAACTGTCAATCTTCTGTTCAGTGGTGACAATCCCAGCCGCCACTTCGCCTGATGTCCGGAACTATAAATGACAGACAGGGCTGTTCCATGTACTGAGCCGGGCAAGGCTATGTGATTTTAACTGTTTATGAACTGCCAACTCGGTGTATCCATTCCTTCTCACTCACCACCAAATGTGTATATGTGCTGCCCCGATGTAACCCGTGCAGCTGTGTTTACTCTGTTAGTACGACTGTTGTGGCCTAGAAAATATACGCCAAGCAAACGTCGGTATTATTATCTGGTTAACTCATGGCGATCTCGTGACAATGAGTTCACAGAGGGTGACTACAAAACTTGGAGCGGGAATATTTTCAAAATCCTCACAGTCATTAAAAATACACCATATACCAGGAAGATTTTGCCACACGGGGTACTCGGGACAATAACACAGACCGGGTGGAAGAATTGTGGCCGTGTGGAATGGCGAACCATGGTCATCCACGCTTACCAGCAACGCACATAATCTATGCATATATCATTCTAAAATCTTTACCTACCTCTGATGCCCGATTCTTCTGTTACCCCCACATCATTCCATTCACGAGTGCAATTTTCTCTGAGACTCCTAGGGAATCGTAGCTGTACGACGCTTTCGGCAGGTCGCCCTGGGGAAAAAGATTGAGGCATAAGGGATAAAACCCGGTGCAATGAAGTCGATTCTCTCGCTCTAAAGGACGCAATTACCAGTCCCGCAAACTGCGTTCGAAACACAGCTGCGGGCAATTTGGAGACAGACCGCCTTGCTCTAATTATTATACAATATTATGAGTGCCGGTCGTTTAGAAAGCAGTGGCAAACTACTGAACGTAAACTTGCCAAGAAATCACACACAGCTAAAATAAATCCTGCGGTTGACTGCGACGTCATGTAAGGGATGTGCAACTAACTTAACTCTCTCCCACCTTAACCCATAGTACGTGTCATCTCTTTTTTCTCACACATCATCGCCATCTTTTTTCTTCATCCTCACTCTCTACCTCCCTCACACAAAATCGTCCTCTCCCGTTCTCCCTATCAAAACCCCTGCCTCTTCCCGTCCTCCCTGTCTCACTGTAAGCTCTTCTGTCCCTCTTTCCATCGGATCCTCTCCCTCATCTTTCTCACAACTCCCCGACCCAAAACTAACCGCCTCACTCTCTCCTTCCGAAAGCTCAAATCCCCTCATTTTGCAACTTCAATTATTTTCTCGCCAGTATAAAAAGCATACTGTGCACTCGAGCCCCACACTCCATCATACCGAAATAATATTGACACGTAACCGTCCTCCCGCCATAAATTCCGCCGCCAAGTTTCCCAGATACTCCAGCCATCCGATCTGTCATTCCTTTGCGTAACGAATGTAAAAAGGGAAGAAGAAGAAAGGCAGAATATTCCTCCCTCTTCCTCCTTTCCCTCCAGAAAGGGAGATTAGCGTTCACTCAAACAGAGATGACAGCAATAATAAGGCAAAGAAGATTGAAACTACTCCCGTTCTGTCACGGCCTGTGTGCATTTCTGATGCCATCACGTGACTGTTGCAAACCAATCACCGTCGACAGTGACGTCAGTGCACATGCGCAGTCAGGCTCTAGGTGACCTTGACTTAGGACAGTTTAACGCGGAGCCTCTGTTGATTTGCTTCCTGGTATTTTTTCTTTGCTCCTTCCTCATTTTCCTCGATGGAGTGAGGTGGTGACGGGTTGGGGAGGTTCTGTGTTAGAACGTAATCTGTTTCCTTCTGTTTACCATCTTTCCTTACTGGCTAAGCTATAGACATTGTTTATTTCCTCCTATTTTTATTACTCTTGTTACTCCTCGTACTGTTTACATTATGCGCATACCATTTCTTAATATCTTCTTCTTCTTTATCCTCCTCCTCCTCCCTCTCTTCTTCTTCTTCTTCTTCTTCTTCTTCTTCTTCTTCTTCTTCTTCTTCTTCTTCTTCCTCTTCGTCATCGCCCTCCTCCTCCTCCCCCTCTCTCCCTCCGTTCCCCTCTTCTTCTTCTCCACCTTCCTCTTCTGTTTCCTTTACTGCTTCTTTTTTCTTCTCCATTTCTCCGCCCTTCACCACCGCCTTTGTCTATTCCTTCTACCCCTCCTATGTTCCCATCTCCTCTTCTATCTGGAACTCAGGTCTACTAAACGAATTCACCTCGTATACCATATCATCATCATCATCATCATCATGTGCCATGCCGGTAAGCGTGGGCGGTCATGTTCAGCATTTTACATGATCACTAGAGTCGTGGATCCACTCTGTTGTCTTGTCCCAACCATACAGCGTAGTCAAGCCATCCAGGTATTTACTTCTCCGCCTTCCCGTTCTTTTCCCCTCAGTCTTACAATTGTCACCATATTCTCCAGTTTATTTCTTTTCATAACATGCCCAAAATAATGTGACTGTCTACGTCTAATTTCTCTAATCAATTTACGGTTTTCATTTGCCTCCTGTAGGACTTGCTTGTTGGTTTTTCTGTCTGTCCATGGTATTCTTTGCATTTTCCTCTGAAACCACATCTCCCCTGCCATTAGATGTTGTTCTTCTTATCCAGATGAATTATAAACCTACCTAATGATAACACATTTTAAGGGAATCTGGTGTGCCTTTACACGTCAGTCAGCTGGACCTAAACGTTGACTTCTCGTCCAGAAGACAATGGCAAGCCTCTTCATGTGTTGTCCTCTATCTCCCCACTTGGGCATATAGCCCAACCAACCAATCCCGAGCCGCCCTATCTTTATCTATCCCGTGCAGTTCTGCCCACTTGGGCATATAGCCCAACCAACCAATCCCGAGCCGCCCTATCTTTATCTATCCAATGCAGTTCTCCCCACATGGGCATATAACCCAACCAACCAATCCCGAGCCGCCCTATCTTTATCTATCCCATGCAGTTCTCCTCACATGGGCATATAGCCCAACCAACCAATCCCGAGCCGCCCTATCTTTATCTATCCCATGCAGTTCTGCCCACTTGGGCATATAGCCCAACCAACCAATCCCGAGCCACCCTATCTTTATCTATTCCATGCAGTTCTGCCCACTTGGGCATATAGCCCAACCAACCAATCCCGAGCCGCCCTATCTTTATCTATCCCATGCAGTTCTGCCCACGCCCTCCCCACATTGTTCATCCCTGTTTCCACTTCTCTTCTCCCTGAGATTTAGATCTTCCTCTATTTCTTTTACCCTGTCGATTTCAGAGTAAGGTCTATCAAGTTATACTAGTCCCTGGTTTTCTCAATGTATGACCTATCCAGCGCCAGCAACTTGTCCTCGCCGCTTGGTTGACTGAGGTTTGTCCTGTTCTCTCCATGAGCTCTCCATTGATCATTTTCTCAGACCATTTTGTTCCTTCTATTTTGTTCCTTCTATTTTGTTCCTTCTATTTTACGCAGGCACATTGAGTGAATGTTAGTGGTTTATTTGTAATCGTTTTCATAGCATGCCACTGAACGTTAAATTTAGTAGAAAACTGCGAACAAGCAAACAAAAAAACTGTTGGGGTTGATTGCAACGTACTGTAAAAGAACATGCAATGTTTTTTTAGCATGGCGCTTTGCGTAGTGCACTTATTTCATTTTGCAGACCATGCGTTATTTGAATGGGGCAGGTTCGAATCTCAGAAAGTCTATATCTTTCAATTGTTCCAGTGTTAGATCTGTCCCCTGGTGTCTACACATACCCTCTCCTCACTATGTCAGCCAATCAATACCAGTGGAAGTATTTCCCATGACAAATGTTAGTTACGTTTCGTAAGTCAGTACAACTAAAGTGGACGATTCTTTTACATGCTTTAAAATAGGGCTGCAACCGATTAATTTAAATTTAATAGTTAACTTTTGAAAAATTAACGATTAATTAATCGATTAAAGCAAAACATTTATAGTCACATAACTCACATTATAGTCGTATTTGTCAAAAATCGAAATAACACTGGATTGTATTGTTCATATGTCATTTAATAACCAACTATGCAAACAGACGAGTATGTTGACAGTATTAGCTTCAAGTGACGAGTGCGTCATATTAACAATATAACCAGCAGAGCTGAACAATCATTCACATGGAACTGAGGTAGCCAGTATGAACAGAATGGTCTTGACAAGGAATGCCAATTTTGGATATCGATGTCATTACGTTTCCACCATTGTAAAGGGTCAACCGACTCAGCAACTTTCTTCTCCATTTCAGACTCAATTAGCTTAATACTTTCTTCATTTGGTTCACATAGAGTTTCATTGCCAATGTCAGTATCATTCGATGCAGCAGTCTCCATCTGCTCATCATGAACATTAACTGGTATTTGTTGTTCAATACGTGACCAAGTGCGTTCTCTTGCATCTTTTTACAAACACTTAGCTATTTGTAGTGTGGATCAAGTGCTGTTGCAATCTGTAGTATTTCAATACTTGTCATATTAGCTACACGTTCACTGAAGTCATTAATAGATGCTGCCTTAAATTTGGCTATATAGCCCGGATCATCATCGTGTCCAAGGCAGACGTGGTTGCGGCCTTGTGGGAGCACGTGTACACCTCGGAGGAGCAAATGGATCACCATGGTCTGGCAAGAATGCGACAGCGTGGAGTGACGAGGGGATCTGGCCGATGCTCGACGCTTAGAGGAAAGGTAAGACGCACATATAATCAGATTGCTACTGGTACTATTGGGGTTGGAACTCTTCGCTGGCTTCTGAGGATGTGGACGGAGCGCTTATGGGAATACCCCGAATGCTGTGATGTCGGTTCCTAAATCAATCAATCAATCATCATCGTGTAAGTCAGATGCTTTGTCAACGATGATAGCAGTTGGAATACACAGCTACATGAAACTTAATCTTGACCGCCAAGCAGGACCGTGGTCTGACAGAATAAGTCCAAAACTTTGACATATTTCGAAATCTTCTCCCAATCTGAATCTGATAGTTTTGAACCTTTGTATTGCTTCTTTTCATCTGACATGTAGACAGTTAATGCTTTTCTGACCTGTAGAAGACTCTGTAGCATAATAAACATAATGTTTCATCTTGTTGGTACATCTTGTTGCAGCTTACACAATGGTGACTCAGTACAATTTTGCAACTCGGTTGTGTTTGCAGCACTATGTTTAAAATGTCCGACAATTTTTCGACATCCGGTTCATTTGTATAAGTGATGGAAGAAAAGTTTTCGATTAATCGTTTAGAAAAAAATTAATCGTTAAAGAAATTAACGATTAATCGATTAATTAATCGTTAAATTCCGCAGCCCTACTTTAAAGTTATCTGTCCCCTTGTGTCTACACCTACCCTCTCCTCACTATGTCAGCCAATCAATACCAGTGGAAGTATTTCTCATGACAAATGTTAGTTACGTTCCTTAAGTCAGTACAACTAAAGTAGACGATTCTTGTTCATGCTTTAAAGTTATCTGTCCCCTGGTGTCTACACCTACCCTCTCCTCACTATGTCAGCCAATCAATACCATCATCATCATCATCAAGTGCCGTGCCGGCTGGCGTAGGCGTTCATGGCTCTCCATAGATCTCGGTCTTTGGTTTTCTGGATCAACTCTGCTGCTGATATTCCTCCATGCCACCGTCTCAATTCATCCAGCATCATTTCTCTTGGTCTGCCTCTGCCTCTCTTCCCCTCGATCTTTCCAGTTGTTACGATGTTCTCCAATGCCTCTCTTCTCATCACGTGACCGAAGAAAGATGTTTGTCTCTGTCTTATTGTTGTATATAATGTTCTAGTTTCATTAGCCTGTTTCAGGCAGTCGTCGTTAGTTACTCTGGCAGTCCAAGGAATTCGCAACATTCGTCTCAGGAACCACATCTCTGTTGCTTCTAATTTCTTCTTAATTTGTTCATTTACATTCCAAGATTCACTGCCATACAGCAAAACTGGTTCTACATAGCATTTCAGCACTCTCTTTCTTACATTCAGTGATAGCGACTTATTGCATAAGATACTCTTCATTTTCTGAAATGCGGCTTTTGCCTGCCCTATTCTGCTCCTAATCTCTGTTGTACATCTTCCATCTGATGTTATAAATGCCCCTAGGTATCTAAAATTATCCACTTGGTTAAGGATTTTCCCTTCTATTTCTATGTCACATTTTGGTGTCACCATTTTCTTTGATATTACCATTGTTACTGTTTTCTTGATATTCAAGGAGAGTCCTTTCCTTGCACTCTCTGTTACTACAACATCTAATAATTGTTGTAGGTCTGTTGAATTGTCCGCCACCAATACTGTGTCATCTGCATAGCGTATATTATTTATATTATAACCTCCAACTAGTATTCCTGGCATCTCTTTGATTTCTCTCATTATTACTTCGCTATACAGGGAGAAAAGATCTGGTGACAAGACACACCCTTGTCGTACTCCTAGCTTTATCTGTTCGTAACTACCCTCTTTATTTCCCATTTTAATTGCTGCTACTTGGTTCCAGTAAACATTCTTTATTATTCTTAAATCTTTTCCATCAATGTTGATATCTTCCAACATTTTAATCAGTTCATCATGTTTTACTTTATCAAATGCCTTAGTATAATCTATGAAGCACAAATATATGTCTCTCTGTTTCTCTATTGACCTTTCTATTAGTGTCCGTAATGTATAAATTGCATTGTTTGTGCCCTTTCCTTCCACAAATCCATACTGTTCTTCACTAATTTCCATTTTTATTTTCTTTTTGGTTCTTCTCATTATGATTCTGAGTAGAAGCTTAGTGATATGGTTTATAAGGTTAATTGTACGAAAATCTTCACAATCAATTGCTCCTGGTCTTTTTGGTATAGCTATAAATACAGATCTCAGCATATCACTGGGTAAATATCCACTGCTGTAAATATCATTCAACATTTTGGTTAATATATCTACTCCAAATTCTCCCAATACTTCTAATTCTTCTATTGTGATTTCATCTGGCCCAGCTGTTTTTCCTTTCTTCATACGTTTCATAGCGTCAGCGACTTCTTCTTTCAGAATAGGTGGACCTTCTAAGTTACTATCTTCTGTTAATTCTTCCCTTTCTCCATCATATAATTCTCTTATATACTCATTCCACCTCTTCATTATAGCACCTTCCTCTAATAATATCTTTCCTGTTTTTGATTTCAAACACCCTGTATTTATTCTTATTTTTCTTCCTGTAAGCTCACTGATTTGTCTGTGCATATTTTTTGTATCTTTAATGGAATTTAATTCAATTCTTTTGCATTGCTCGTTTAACCAACTTTCTTTAGCCTTCCCACATTTATCTTTTATTTCTTTATTTATCTTAGCGTATTCTTGTTTGTCATTTTTACTCTGTTTTCTTTTGTCCATCAGTTTTAAGATTTCTTCATTCATCCATTTTTTCTTAGCTATTTTGCCTCTCTCCGGTAATACTTCTTTGCTAGTTTGATGAATGGAGTCCCTTAACATTTCCCATTGTTCATTTATACTCTGTATTTTAGCTATTGCATTGTACCTATTTTTCACAGTCACTCTGTATTGTTCTTGCATTTCTTTATCTATTTTCAGAACCTCTTTATTAAGTCTCATGTTCTTAACCATTTTTTCCCCTCTCTTTAATCTTACTTTTATTTGTCCACATAGTGGTACATGATCACTATTACAGTCAGCACCAGGCATTGTCTTTACATTAATTAAAGCATTTCTAAATCTTTTATTAATTAGTATGTAGTCAATTTGGTTGCGTATTTTCTTATCAGGGCTTTTCCATGTGTACAGTCGTCTTTTATGGTGTTTAAACCATGTGTTTCCAATTATCATATCATTGATATTTGCCCATTCTATTAGCTTTTCCCCTCTTTCATTTCTTGTACCTAAACCATAATTCCCCACTACATCCTCCATTTTTCCCTTTCCTACTTTTGCATTAAAATCACCAAGTATTATTTTTATTTCTTGTGATCCAATTTGAGCCATCACCATTTCTATTTCGTCATAAAAGTGTTGTATTTCTTCATCACTACTGCTTGTTGTTGGTGCATATACTTGTATAATATTTATATCTATTGGTTTGCCTTTGATTTTTACCATAATAACTCTATCTGAAATACACCAGTATCCATTAATTGACTTGGCTGTTTTTTCATCTAATATTATTCCTACACCTTTCTCATGTGTATCCCCTCCAGAATAAATTATTGTGTGATTGTCAGCTATAATTTTGCCCGATCCCTTCCATCTCATCTCACTAACGCCTAGTATATTCATATTCATGCTATCCATTCTCTTAGAACATTGGTCAACTTTCCTAGCTCATTTAATGTCCTAACATTCCATGTTCCTACTCTAAATTTATTTATTTTAGTTATGATTTTGCCATCAGTAGCTGGATGACGGTCTGGTGTCACCTGTGGCTCATGACTGTCCCTACCGGACGAGGATGTCCTAAGACAGCCATTAACGTCGTTCACTAACTTTGATATATGTTTTGCCATGAAGTCTTGGGAAGATAATGTGGTGGTTTCCCCTTGCCTTCCACATTCACATGGTGGTCTTTTACCTCTGCCTTTGACAGCCATTTCCGCCTGTCAGGACAAGTGAGTGCCCTGCTCTGCTCAGCTGCAGAGTTGTCCACTTATTCCGGTGGATACTCAATCAATACCAGTGGAAGTATTTCGTGTACATGCTTTAAAGGGAACCAGGCCGGCCCCATGGCGAAGAAGTTACCGTCTCAGTTCATGATCCCGCATACCCGCGCACAAAACACAGCTGCGCGCGATTTGGCAGCACACCGCGTTGCTTTGGATGTTTTACTAAATGGTATACGTGCCGGTCGTTCAGAAAGCATTGGCAAACTACTGAACGTAAATTTGCCAAGAAATCACAACAGCAAAAAACTGCTGGCGTTGACTGCACCGTCCTGTATAGGATATGCACCTAATTAACTAACTAAAGGGTAACAAGAATAGCCATGGCGAAGGTAGCCTTTTGCAGGACGAAAAATATACTGCCAATAAAAAGATTTCAATTGCAACGAGAAAAAGAGTGTTGAAGTGCAACATAGAACCTGTACTGTTGTATGGATGGGAAGCGTGGACAATGAGCAGACAAGCTGAAAAAACATCTAATGACTGGAAATGTAGTTTCTGAGGAAAATGCAAAGAATACCATGGGCAGGCAGAAAAACCAATGACAAAGACCTACAAGAGACAAATGAAGATTGTAAACTGATTAGAGAAATTAGACAGTAGACATTCACAATTTTTGAAGACTTTATGAGAAGAAATAAATTTTAGAACTTGGTGACAATTGGCAAGATCGAGGGGAAGAGATAAAGGGGAAGACAGAGATGTAAATATCTGCTGGGCCAGTCAACGTGGCATGGCCGAGACAAGAACACAGAGCTGATCCATGACTCTCGTGATCGAGTGAGATGGCGAAACATGGCTGCCCACACTTATCGGCATGAATGAATGAAAGGGAACTGGGCATATGATTTGCACCCATGTTTGTATTGACCAATCGGTACTCGAGCCAGTCTCTCGCAGGCCGCCATTGCTTCCCGTTGTTGGCTGGGTCGGCCTGGGGGAACTTGGTGACAACTGGCAAGATTGAGGGGAAAATAAACAGGGGAAGGCAGAGAAGTAAATACCCGAAACACGAAGACAGAATCAATAAATTGCACGATTTATTGCCTGCATGTTTCGTTGCATCTCGTCAGGTACATACTGCAAAATTGAAACAACATAACGTAAAATAACTAGATAAATCATTCAAGCTGAAATATACACATGTTCGCGCAGTTAATGTCAATTGTCTACCACGATACACTGACTATCGTGTCTTTCTGTTAGCACAAAACTGGCCTATGTAGATTAATCATGATGGCTTCTGCAAGCTTTAACAAGCAATTATTTTGTGTATTAAACAACACGTGAAAAACGCTGTTTCTATCAATTACATGACCGGTTTTCAAAACGTGCAGTGTAATGGACGACGCAGGAAGTTTGTAATTGTGGCGTGTCGGTCTTCCCATGCTGCCATAGCCTATGTGTAGTATTTTGTCAACCGATTTGAGTACGTGTTCAACAACCCTGCTGTGTAACTGCCGCTCTGTTCTGCTCTGTAGGTATACTCGCACCTGCATGTGATTTGGTAAATGCAATTGGATTTGGCGTACATAGGGACATAATCTTTTACTGCTGGGGTGGGAATATGTGTGGTTATGAAATAAATATCTGGATAGCTTGATCACATGACATGGTCGAGACAATAACACAAATCTGATCCATGACTCTGGTGATCGAGTGAGATGGCGAAATATGACCGCCCAGGCTTATTGGCATGGCACAGGATGATAATGATGACCTGGAAGCCAAGGTCAACTTTTAACAACCGAATACGTCTCGACCATGGTTGACCCCATGACATCTGGGCCGGTAGGCGAGGGTCTACTACATTACCGCGGCACCCATGTTACGTTTCGGGAGTTTTCCTATTCCCGTTTTCAGATTCACAACAGGAAGTCACCATCATCATGTGCCATGCCGATAAGCGTGGGCTGTCATGTTTCGCCATCTCACACAATCACAGAATCGTGGATCAACTATGTGTTCTTGTCTCGATTATGCCATCAGGCCATGTCTTCTAGATATTTATTTATCTCTTTGCCTTCTCCTTGCCCTTTTCACCTCAGTCTAGCCAGTTGTCACTAAGTTCTCTAGTTTATTCCTTCTGATAATTGCCCCCCCCCCCCCCAAAAAAAAAAAAATCTTGATTGTCTACGTGTAATTTCTTTAGAGCAGAAAAATACCGGCCATTTATATATGTTTTATGTTTGCGCTGCCATGGGGATTTTGTCGAAACGTGTCGACAATTTAGTTCATTCGTTGCAACGAATAAGGGAGAATTACTTTTGTAGGCTCGTTTAATGAATGCAGCTCAGTGAGCTTGGGAGTATTGGGGTCACGAGAAAAGCTTGATTTGAGAGAATTTCCAGCACAGATCCATCTGTCGAGCATTTAAGTGCGTTAGTCTTTGTGTCAAGCAGACAGGCAGACAGGTAGACAGATAGGCAGACAGGCAGATAGGCAGACAGGCAGACAGACGGACGGACGGACAGACAGGGAGGGAGGGAGGGAGAGAGGGAGGCGGGTAGGTAGGTAGGTATGTAGGCAGGTATGTAGGCAGGTATGTAAGCAGGCAGGTGGACGGAAGGACAGACTGTGGCGTACAGGGTACATGGTGCTAGCACCATATTTGTATAGATCAATATTTGTATAGATCTATATTTGTATAGATCTATATTTGTATAGATCTATATTTGTATAGATCTACATTTGTATAGATCTATATTTGTATAGATCTACATTTGTATAGATCTACATTTGTATAGATCTATATTTGTATAGATCTACATTTGTATAGATCTACATTTGTATAGATCTATTCGGCATTCGATGGGAGATGTGATCAATACCAGCATCGACAGCCTTCACTTCCATGGAAAGTCTCTGACATCCATGTAAGGCTGCATCCACACAGGAGCCCCGCCCTGGTTGATACCGCTCCCCTTTGACTGGAATTCGAACACATAACATGCGGATGGACAGGCAAGCTTGCTACTCACCACGCCCCGATTATTGATATTTATGCTTATGGTATCTCAGTGAATCCCCGATGATTGATATTTGAATATTTCCGTGTATGGTATCTTAGTAAGTTCCCAGTGGTTGATATTTCTAAGTATAGTACCTCATGGGATTTTCCGATGATTAATATTTCTGTATATGGTATCCCAAGGAGTTCCCAGCAATTGATATTTCTATGTATACTATCTAAGGGAAATCCCGAATGATTGCTGTTTCTTTATGTTGAGTCAGAATGAACTTATCTTGTCGCGTTTTTATATGGTAGTCAAGTGGTTAGGAGCCAGCCTGACATATCGTAAGGCATGTGTTCTAT
>JACEFZ010020750.1:0-72500 GCA_014155875.1 Cepaea nemoralis
TATTTTTAAAAACTTTGAAAATGCCTTAAAATTTGTATCATTATTTATTATAACTCATATGCCGGTACATAACTATGGACAAAGAGTTTATAAATCTTTGAAACGATGCCACAATATGACTATAAGTTATACAGAAAAGTTATGCCCCTTGAAATAACTTTTACAGAGTTAGGTCCCCTGAGATATATGAAATTATAATGAAAAATGAAATAATACTGAGTAAGCAGGCGATTTCACACTAACAAAATATCACAGTTGGCAGCGCTGGAATGAAAGGAAGACGTGTAGAAAATTTCATCTCAATCGGATGGGCCGTTCGCGAACAAATAAAGGACATACATACATACATACATACATACATACATACATACAGACAGACAGACAGACAGACAGACAGACAGACGGAGATCCTAATTTATATATAAGATTGATGAAACTACCGTGGACGGATAGAAAGAACAAAGAAAGTATCTTGAAATACGTTAACTCACAAAGAGAACTGGTTACTCGCATAAGGAAACGACAGTGTACATTTTTGAGAATGCCATAAAAAGAGAAAAGCTGGATTATATCGTTACAAGGGGAAGGTTGGAGGGTAAGAGACGCAGGAGCTCACTAACAGAGAAGATGCTGGACAGTTTGACATCATAACATGGTGGCACGTCGCTATCAGAAATGACTTACAGCACTAGAGTTAGAAGGCCGTGGACAGACAGGATTAACTACGGCATGGACTATAAGAAGACGAAGGGGACGACGACAACGGTGATGACGAAGACGAAGCTTTGAATATTTATGCAAATCGCCAAAGTTGTCTTACAACAGTATGCCTGTCATCTGTAATGAATATGTTCATTTCAAATCCCTGCTATCGTTTGAGACAAAGATGTATCGCCGATATTGCTGTAGAGAAGTGGGGCAGACCCCATTAAGGTTTCTCAAAAGCTTTGCATCTTCAAATTAAGATATTGCCTTGTCATCATCATTATGTGCCTTGCCAGCCGCCGTTCATGTCTTTTCACAGATTTCCTTGGTGCTCTGGATAAACGCTGCTGATCTTTTCACAGATTTCCTTGGTGCTCTGGATAAACGCTGCTGATAATATTCTTCCATCTAAACGTCTCATTCTGGCCAGCATCATTTTACTTGGTGTGCCTCGGTATCATTTCTTTCAAATCTGTCCTGTTGTCACTATGTTCTCCAATGCCTCTTTTCTGGTTACATGACAAATGAATGATGTTAGTCTGGTTCTTATCGTTGTGTATAATGTTGTAGTTTCATTGGCGATCAGTTTAGCTGATCTGGCAGTACAAGAGAGTCCCAACAGTCATCTCCTTGCTTTCGAGGTTTTCCTACTGTGTTAATTAACGCTACATGATTCGTTGCCACACAGCAAAATGGGTTCTATATAACAGCTCAACACTCTCAGTACATTACATTCCGTGATCGTGATTTAATGCATAAGATGCTTTTCATTTTCTGAAATGAAGGATTTGCTTGTCATATTCTGCTCTTATGGCAGTTCAATCTGATGTTATAATAATTACCTCAGGATAACTTGATCAACTATTTGCCTTTATATTCTTACCTTCCATTTTGGTGTCATCTCTGTTATACTCATTGTTGCTGTTTTCTTGATATTCAAGGAAACAAGGAAAGTCCTTTTCTGCTCTCTCTCTCTCTCTCTCTCTCTCTCTCTCTCTCTCTCTCTCTCTCTCTCTCTCTCTCTCTCTCTCTCTCTCTCTCTCCTCTCTCTCTCTCTCTCTTACTACAATATCCAAAAGCTGGTGATCTGTTTTATTTTTATATTGTCCATCCTTAAAACTGTGTCATATTTATAGTGCGCATTGTTCA
This sequence comes from Cepaea nemoralis, assembly GCA_014155875.1. Lineage (NCBI taxonomy): Eukaryota > Metazoa > Mollusca > Gastropoda > Stylommatophora > Helicidae > Cepaea > Cepaea nemoralis. Next base: position 1,855 of record JACEFZ010020750.1, read on the forward strand.
TATTTTAACATCCAACTCGTATTCTTAAAGTCTCTTTGATCTCTCTCACTATTGCTTTCTTCTCTAGAGAAAGAGCGAAATAGGGGGAGAGAAACAGGCAGAAAGAGAGGGAGGGAGAACGAGAGAGAGAGTGAGAGAGATAGAGAGGGAGAGAGATAGCTAGAGAGATAAAGAGAACGGATAAAGAGCGAGAGAGAGTGTGTGTGAGAGAGTGAGCGAGAGAAAAATAGCGAGAGAGAGGGCGAAAGAGTGAGATAGAAATTGAGAGAGGGAGAAAGTGCGAGAGAGAGAGAGAGAGAGAGAGAGAGAGAGAGAGAGAGAGAGAGAAAGCGAGAGATATATAGAGAGATATGGGGAACGAGAGAAAGAGAAGAGACGAGAAGAGATGAGACGAGACAAGACCAGACGAGACGAGACGGAGACAAAACATCCTTGTTTTAATCCCTGCTTTACTAGTTCAATAATTCTAATTGCGTGGTAATTTTATAAAAATTATCAAGAACGTATAATAAATCTACACGTCGCATAAAAGAAAGTTAGTTGCATATCCTTTACAGTTCGTCGCAGTCAACCCTGCAATGTTTTGGCTGTTTGTAATTTCATGAAAGGTTTAAGGTCAGTAGTTTGTCATTACTTTCTGAATGATAGGCACTCATACCATTGTATGAAAACTACATCAAGGCGGACTGCTACCAAATCATCTGCAGCTGTGTTTCGAACGTACGGTATTTTTGTATTACGTAAGATACTTTTCATATAGTTTTTTGTTACACTGCATCTTACATCTTATTACGTAAGGCACGTATCTTCGAAGTCTTGTTTACGCTATATATTACGCCTACATTTTACTCTTATCAACATCATCATCATCATCATCATCATCATCATCATCATCCATCATCATCATCATCATCATCATCATCATCATAATGTGTCTTGCCGACTGGTGAGTGTGATCAGTGCCTGTGCACATCTTACAACCTTCAGGAGTATGTATCATTTGAGTCCTGAGTTCCTTTCGCGACATGGAAAAATGCTGTAAAGAACTTCTACCCACCGTCTTCCTCTCTCTTTTTACAAATCGCACCAGTTGTTCCTTTTTTTCTGTTTGGTCTTCTCATAGTGATGAAAACAAGGACTGCTTTTTTATGTGTGTGATAGGTTGTATTTTTTGGCATAGCTTCTGTTGCAAATAGTTTACGAACGCCATTCGTAATCCTGCATACCGCGCTCTAAACACAGCTGCGGGCGATTTGACAGCAGGCGGCTTTGAGTTTGGTTTTCATACAATGGTATATAGGTCCCGGTCGTACAGAACACACAGACAAACTACTGAATGTAAACTTGACAAGAAATCGCACACAGCCAAAAATGATTTGGTTGACTGCGACTTCCTGTAAAGGATATGAACTAACTAAATAAATGTTTTGCATATCCTTTACAGGACATCGCTGTCACCATCAGCATCTTTCAGCTGTATGTTGATTTCTTGGCAAGATTACGCTCAGTAATTTGCCATTTGCTTTCTGAGCGATGCAACTAACTAACTCTTCGAAAACCTTTAGATTAACAAGTTTAACTGCCCAAAGAAATATCAGAATGCCTCTGTAAAACAAAATCTCTGAGACTTTCAATGTTGTTTCATGTGTGATTTTCCACTAATTGTCCTGGTTGCATTGCCATATGTCAAAGCAGGTTCTATGTAACATGCAGTCATTAAATTGCTAATCTTCAATGACAAGATATATTTCATGAAATTTTCTTTATGTTTGAGTCTACTTCCGTTGTTTTCATTTCTTTTCTTCCTTCTTCTTATACCTTTAAGACTCCAGTATGTGCACAGCCCTACAACAATACATACCAACCCCTGTGTAGGTCAGTCCATGGATTGTTGGATGGTGGCTGATTTGTTTCTCTCTCTCTCTCTCTCTCTCTCTCTCTCTCTCTCTCTCTCTCTCTCTCTCTCTCCTCCTCCCTCCCTCCCCCCCTCTCTCTTTCTTTCTCTCTCTCTCTCTCTCTCTCTCTCTGCGGCGTCAGGTACCCAATCTCAGACCAAACCTCTTTAAGCGCCCTTTACAGTGGTGTTTACTAATTGAAAAAAAAAGTGGGTTTTTATTGTCTTACTCATATTTAAAGAAACATTTTTTTAGTGGTTTTACAGTCTTACTATTTACAAAACAAAAACATTATTTAGTGGTTTTACAGTCTTACAATTGTTTTACTTCCTCTTCAAAGGCGTCTGTGACTTAGGGTATAATGAGTGCAATTTTACAATTGCCCGACATACGGGGCCCATGGTTCGATAACAGCCGTAGGCGATTTAGCAGCATCGGTTTCCGTTGATTTCAATGGTATGAAAGTTCCGTTCAGAAATCATTGGAAAACTACTTAACGCAACAATTCCAAATAAATCACACACAGCCAATAACTTCTGGGGGTTTATTGCAGCGTCAAGTTAAATAACATGCAACTAATTTCTCCTCTGGGAGCCAGTCACACATGGGCGGTCTCGTGTGCTACTCAACATTTTTATATTGCTAGATTAATAACATACCTGTTATTGCACGTCGTTGGCGGCGCAGTAATATGGACGGTAAATAAAACTCTGTGAGTTCAGGGCAAGAAGACCAATTTAATTGCACCGAGGTTTTATCCGGTATGACTCTGTCTCTTTCCCGCAGAGCACTAATCCCCTAGCAGCAATGACCAGCTGGGATTCCCCCCCCCCCCCTCCTCTCTTCCCAAAAAAAAACCACCAAAAAAACAAAAAAATTGCACTCTTGAACCTAATGATTGTTAAAACTGAATTTTCTTTACTGCTTACAGTACCTTTCGGTGTAGGACAGAGGAGGGAAATGGAGAAGGGGGTCTTGAGCCTGAGGAATAAAGGCCGCCTGGCTTGAGCAGTCACCGCGAACTGTGCAGGTTATATATATATTTTTTTTCTGTTTGCCTCAGAGGGAAAACAAATAGCCCATCACCTTACCAGGATTCGAACCAGGGTCGCTTGAATGGGAGACCTAGTCCTAGCCACTCGGCCAGACGTTCCTTAAATCGGTCAGACGTTTCTAAACTCGGACAGACGAGTTAGAAAACAAACCCACTCCCTTCGGAGCACAATGAAGGCGGCTTGACCACTTTACTACTGAGACCTCCAACATTAGTCAAAACCATTGCTATACGAAAGCTGAAAATGTCAGAACATACTTGAAGATATGATCGTCTTCCAACTCGGCCCCCGAAGTAAATCGGTACTGAAAAATCTCTTGGGAAGTAAATGCGGTGGACAAGATATTTACCACATCATTCCTCGAGGTAATCTATTCAACTATGCGGCTCGTTCCGTATAGTCCAGTACGATGCAAGGTAAGTTGAAGTGGGTCCCTTTATTTTCACTTGTAAATCGACAGCGGTCTGCACAGGATAATAATATTTGAAGATAGTGTGCCTGTCTGTCAAGAGGTGCAATCAAAGTCAAAACCTTTGTCTCAAACTTAAAAATGAAAAGTAAAAGTAAAAATAAAAATTGTTGGTTACATTTCCATTATACGTTTCACCTTCAACTTACAGAAGAGAGGTTTACAACAATTAGGGACTATCCTATTTCATACTGGAGATATACCTCGTGAAATTATGTAATTCTATATTATTAACAATTCAGAAGACGTCGGGAGCCTTCGAATGTGATCAAGCATCGAACAATTAGTATAATGAGGCACATCACGAAGATTTTGCTGAGAATCATCATGCAAAGAGTTAGAGAGACAATACAGGCCTGACATAGGACAATAACAATGTGGATTCGTAGAAGGCAGGGGGTACAAGAAACAATGTATGCTTGCCGAGAACATTAATTGAGCGTTATATATAAGTAAATAAAGACCTACATTTTTTCTTTGTCTACACAGAGGCTTTCAATAAAGTGAAATATGTCAACATGATGATGATACTTGCAGATTTACAAATTGAAGTGAAAGACATTAGACTTGTAAAACACATATATTGAAAACAACAAGCTGCCATAAGAATTGATAATAAGGTCGGTCAATGTCAGCCTATTAAGAGAGGTGTGAGACAGGGATGTGTAATGTTTCCAGATCTATTTTCCCTATAAAGTAAAAATATTTTCAGAAATGTAGAAGATATGAGAGGAACCACCATTTTGGAGAAGTAACATCAATAACATTTGATTCGCGGATGATACAGTCTTGAATGCAGACAATGAGTAAGATCTGCAACATTTAGTAGATGCGGTTGTTTTATCTAGGTTAGACTTAAATTGTAAGGATACAGGTTATGGTCGTCACTAGGAAGAAACAAATACCACAATGTAATATACAAGTAAATGGGAATATTCTTAAACAAATGAATCGGTTCAATTATCTCGGAACATTCATAGAATTTGATGAGAGTTGCCTTGAAGAGATTTTGGCAAGAAAAGATTGTTTGTTTTATCTTAGCAAACACCAGCTGAAATTCTGGAAATATCTATAATTATAAAATCAAATCTGCAGTGCCATGTGTTTTAATTTGGCATTTAATGAGATGAAGTTGTATGTTCTTTGCACACGTGTATGTATATGACTTTATTGTCGCTTCCAGCCGTTAAATAATGCCCTAGTTTCTTTTATGTCACCACGGAAATGTTCCAGATTCTGCTCTAGCTCCGACAGCGAAAACTGTAAAAGGATTCCTAAATGGCGTCATAATTAAGCTAATGTGACGTAATGAAACAGAGAAATGGCAGTAAGTGCTACAGGAAGAGACCATAACTGGCCCTATGTGACACAAACTTTTATAAAATAGTTCACAGACAAAACAACAACCTAGAATAAACTATAAAGACGTATCTGGAAGCAGAAAAGCAGTCAGGCTGAACAAAGAAAACATTCAATGCGTACATTTTTTCAACCATTGTTTCGAATTCTCTATTTTCGCAGTATTATCTCAGTACTTTTTCTGTACTTATTTATATCGTGTCTTTGTTTCTTTCCTTCTCCCTTCCATTCTTCTGCTTCGCTTTCTCATTCTCCCAAGCGACCAGTCTGGTTATGGTATTAATGAGTTTCCTCCTCCTCTTGCTCTTCTTCTTCTTCTTCTTCTTCTTCTTCTTCTTCTTCTCTTCTTCTTCTTCTTCTTCTTCTTCTTCTTCTTCTTCTTCTTCTTCTGTCTTCTTCTTCTTCTTCTTTTTATGGTTCATGCCGTATGGCATTGGTGATCATGTCTCTCATTGTACTGCCAATAATATCTAATACTGATGTTCCTGATGCCAATAATCTCAAACTGTCCAGCAACTTATTTCTTGGTCTCCAACATTTTCTCTCTTGGTCTCCAACATCTTCTCTCTTGGTCTCATCATCGTCTTTCTTAGTCTCCATATCTTCTCTCTTGGTCTCCAACATTTTATGTCTTGGTCTCCAACATTTTATGTCTTGGTCTCCAACATTTTATGTCTTGGTCTCCAACATTTTATGTCTTGGTCTCCAACATCTTCTCTCTTGGTCTCATCATCGTCTTTCTTAGTCTCCATATCTTCTCTCTTGGTCTCCAACATTTTATGTCTTGGTCTCCAACATTTTATGTCTTGGTCTCCAACATCTACTCTCTTGGTCTCCAACATCTTCTCTCTTGGTCTCATCATCGTCTTTCTTAGTCTCCATATCTTCTCTCTTGGTCTCCAACATTTTATGTCTTGGTCTCCAACATTTTATGTCTTGGTCTCCAACATTTTATGTCTTGGTCTCCAACATCTACTCTCTTGTTCTCCAACATTTTATTCTTGGTCTCCAACATCTCTCTTCTTGTTCTCCAATCTTCTCTCTTGTCTCCAACATTTTATGTCTTGGTTTTCCAACATTTTATGTCTTGGTCTCCAACATTTTATGTCTTGGTTCTCCAACATCTACTCTCTTGGTCTCCCCATTTTTCTTGGGCTCCAAAAACTTCTCTCTTGTTTTCCAACATTTATTCTTGGTCTCCAACATTTTATGTCTTGGTTTTTTTTTCCAAACCCATTCCTACCCCTCTTGGTCTCCAACATTTTATGTCTTGGTCTCCAACATTTTTTGTCTTGGTCTCCAACATTTTTTCTTGGTCTCCAACATCTCTCTCTTGGTCTCCAACATCTTCTCTCTTGGTCTCAACATCTCTTTCTTGGGCTCCAAATTTCTTCTTGGTCTCCAACATTTTTTCTTGGTCTCCAACATTTTTTCTTGGTTTTCCAACATTTTATGTCTTGGTCTCCAACATCTCTCTCTTGGTCTCCAAATCTTCTCTCTTGGTCTCCAACATCTTTCTCTCTTGTTCTCCAAACATTTTATGTCTTGGTCTCCAACATCTTCTCTCTTGGTCTCCAACATCTTCTCTCTTGGTCTCCAACATTTTATGTCTTGGTCTCCAACATCTTCTCTCTTGGTCTCCAACATCTTCTCTCTTGGTCTCCAACATCTTCTCTCTTGGTCTCCAACATTTTATGTCTTGTTCTCCAACATTTTATGTCTTGGTCTCCAACATCTTCTCTCTTGGTCTCCAACATCTTCTCTCTTGGTCTCCAACATCTTATTCTTGTCTCAACATCTTCTCTCTTGGTCTCCAACATCTTCTCTCTTGGTCTCCAACATCTTCTCTCTTGGTCTCCAACATTTTATGTCTTGTTCTCCAACATCTTCTCTCTTGGTCTCCAACATCTTCTCTCTTGTTCTCCAACATTTTATGTCTTGGTCTCCAACATCTTCTCTCTTGGTCTCCAACATTTTATGTCTTGTTCTCCAACATTTTATGTCTTGGTCTCCAACATCTTCTCTCTTGGTCTCCAACATCTTCTCTCTTGTTCTCCAACATTTTATGTCTTGGTCTCCAACATCTTCTCTCTTGGTCTCCAACATCTTCTCAGTCTGGTCTCCAACATCTTCTCTCTTGGTCTCCAACATTTTATGTCTTGTTCTCCAACATTTTATGTCTTGGTCTCCAACATCTTCTCTCTTGGTCTCATCATCGTCTTTCTTAGTCTCCATATCTTCTCTCTTGTTCTCCAACATTTTATGTCTTGGTCTCCAACATCTTCTCTCTTGGTCTCCAACATCTTCTCTCTTGTTCTCCAACATTTTATGTCTTGGTCTCCAACATCTTCTCTCTTGGTCTCCAACATCTTCTCTCTTGGTCTCCAACATCTTCTCTCTTGGTCTCCAACATTTTATGTCTTGTTCTCCAACATCTTCTCTCTTGGTCTCCAACATCTTCTCTCTTGGTCTCCAACATCTTCTCTCTTGGTCTCCAACATTTTATGTCTTGTTCTCCACATCTTCTCTATCTTGGTCTCCAACATCTTCTCTCTTGTTCTCCAACATTTTATGTCTTGTTCTCCAACATCTTCTCTCTTGGTCTCCAACATCTTCTCTCTTGGTCTCCAACATTTTATGTCTTGTTCTCCAACATTTTATGTCTTGGTCTCCAACATCTTCTCTCTTGGTCTCCAACATCTTCTCTCTTGGTCTCCAACATTTTATGTCTTGTTCTCCAACATCTACTCTCTTGGTCTCCAACATTTTATGTCTTGTTCTCCAACATTTTATGTCTTGGTCTCCAACATCTTCTCTCTTGTTCTCCAACATCTACTCTCTTGGTCTCCAACATTTTATGTCTTGTTCTCCAACATTTTATGTCTTGGTCTCCAACATTTTATGTCTTGTTCTCCAACATTTTATGTCTTGGTCTCCAACATTTTATGTCTTGTTCTCCAACATCTACTCTCTTGGTCTCCAACATTTTATGTCTTGGTCTCCAACATCTTCTCTCTTGTTCTCCAACATCTACTCTCTTGGTCTCCAACATTTTATGTCTTGTTCTCCAACATTTTATGTCTTGGTCTCCAACATTTTATGTCTTGTTCTCCAACATCTACTCTCTTGGTCTCCAACATTTTATGTCTTGGTCTCCAACATCTTCTCTCTTGTTCTCCAACATCTACTCTCTTGGTCTCCAACATTTTATGTCTTGTTCTCCAACATCTACTCTCTTGGTCTCTCAACATCTTCTCCTCATCTGGTCTCCAACATCTTCTCTCTTGGTCTCCAACATCTTCTCTCTTGTTCTCCAACATCTACTCTCTTGGTCTCCAACATCTTCTCTCTTGGTCTCCAAAATCTTCTCTCTTGGTCTCCAACATCTTCTCTCTTGTTCTCCAACATCTACTCTCATTGGTCTCCAACATTTATGTCTTGTTCTCCAACATTTTATGTCTTGGTCTCCAACATCTTCTCTCTTGGTCTCCAACATCTTCTCTCTTGGTCTCCAACATCTTCTCTCTTGGTCTCCAACATCTTCTCTCTTGGTCTCCAACATTTTATGTCTTGGTCTCCAACATCTTCTCTCTTGGTCTCCAACATCTTCTCTCTTGTTCTCCAACATTTTATGTCTTGGTCTCCAACATCTTCTCTCTTGGTCTCCAACATCTTCTCTCTTGGTCTCCAACATCTTCTCTCTTGTTCTCCAACATTTATGTCTTGGTCTCCACATCTTCTCTCTTGGTCTCCAACATCTTCTCTCTTGTTCTCCAACATTTTATGTCTTGGTCTCCAACATCTTCTCTCTTGGTCTCCAACATCTTCTCTCTTGGTCTCCAACATCTTCTCTCTTGGTCTCCAACATTTTATGTCTTGTTCTCCAACATTTTATGTCTTGGTCTCCAACATTTTCTCTCTTGGTCTCCAACATCTTCTCTCTTGGTCTCCAACATCTTATGTCTTGTTCTCCAACATCTTCTCTCTTGGTCTCCAACATCTTCTCTCTTGGTCTCCAACATCTTCTCTCTTGGTCTCCAACATTTTATGTCTTGTTCTCCAACATCTTCTCTCTTGGTCTCCAACATCTTCTCTCTGTTCTCCAACATTTTATGTCTTGGTCTCCAACATCTTCTCTCTTGGTCTCGAACATCTTCTCTCTTGGTCTCCAAATCTTCTCATCGTTGTTCTCCAACATTTTATGTCTTGGTCTCCAACATCTTCTCTCTTGGGTCTCCAACATCTTCTCTCTTGTTCTCCCAACATTTTATGTCTTGGTCTCCAACATCTTCTCTCTTGGTCTCCAACATCTTCTCTCTTGGTCTCCAACATCTTCTCTCTTGGTCTCCAACATTTTATGTCTTGTTCTACCAACATCTTCTCTCCTTGGTCTCCAACATCTTCTCTCTTGTTCTCCAACATTTTATGTCTTGGTCTCCAACATCTTCTCTCTTGGTCTCATCATCGTCTTTCTTAGTCTCCATATCTTCTCTCTTGTTCTCCAACATTTTATGTCTTGGTCTCCAACATCTTCTCTCTTGGTCTCCAACATCTTCTCTCTTGTTCTCCAACATTTTATGTCTTGGTCTCCAACATCTTCTCTCTTGGTCTCCAACATCTTCTCTCTTGGTCTCCAACATCTTCTCTCTTGGTCTCCAACATTTTATGTCTTGTTCTCCAACATCTTCTCTCTTGGTCTCCAACATCTTCTCTCTTGGTCTCCAACATCTTCTCTCTTGGTCTCCAACATTTTATGTCTTGTTCTCCAACATCTTCTCTCTTGGTCTCCAACATTTTATGTCTTGGTCTCCAACATTTTATGTCTTGTTCTCCAACATCTACTCTCTTGGTCTCCAACATCTTTCTCTTGGTCTCCCTTCGCTTTCTCCTCCCCCTGAGACTATCCTGTTGTCACGACATACCCCAGCTTTCCTCTCTTCATCATAGAATGTGTACTATCCTCGTCTGATGTGAGTAGACAGTTCTCTTTGTGAGATAACTTCTTTGAAGATATCTTCATTACCCTTTCTATCCGGCCACTGTGTTCTTAACGCGTACATTCTCATTCGCACATGTGGCTTCTGGTAGTGGAACGGTGATACTTGATTAATTAGTGCTGTCATCTATGGGACATCTTGCATATGACTGATAAGTTTTAAGGAAGTTTGTTATGGATGCGAGAACATAGAGGAAAGGCGAGACTCACATATAATCAGATTGCTACTGGTACTATTGGGGTTGGAACTCTTCGCTGGCTTCTGAGGATGGGGACGGAGCGCTTATGGGAATGCCACGAATGCTGTGATGTCGGTTCCTAAATCAATCAATCAATCAATCAATCAAAGAGTGCTCGTTCTTAAACATCCGGTGTACTGACGCCGAGTTGTTCAACCCATACACCAGTCAGATGGACTAAAATGTCTTCTCGTTCTTGACTTAGGGACATTAAATGACAAGTACATCAGAAGTCGGAGTGGGTTTCGCCTGGTGGCGACGGACACTGATAATAGTGAAAGAAAATCCACACGCAAAAATCTACTAGAAGTAGTAAAATATTTATAAAAGACAACAAAGCGAGCGAACATTTAAAAAATCTCCATTCACAGCAGTTCAGTTTTGATCAATGCCCAGTTGTGGCAAAACTAATCGTGTCCGTCTTTCTATACACACTGTTGATTCGCTTCAATGCAACCAGAACAGCTTTCTCGTTTCTTCTTTTCAGTCCCAATGATGTCACTTCTGTCCTTGACACTAAGCTTCTTCACATTCAGTTCTGCTCGAACTCTCAATCTCTTCCATGAAGGTCGATTGGATCTGGCACGCTGCAAATGCTTAATACTTGTCTTCTTTGTCTCTGCATCCATTCTTTCAAGCATCAGAAACCATCTGAAACTGCTGAATTGTTGTATAACTTTGACAACTGATGGGTCTTTATACATGTGCATTCGATCGTAGTAAATTGTGTTCCTCCTTTCATTAACATTACTAATATGGAGAGTTCCCTTTTTTCTAATAAATAATTTGTACTACTTAATATTTTGTTTTCATAACACTAATGTAGAGCGAGATCCTAATGTGTTGTTTTTCAGTGTTTACATCGACACGGTACTATTGATGGTATACGTATATATATATACATATATATATATATATATATATATATATATATATATATATATTATATATATACATATATTAGGAGCAATATCTCCGGCGGGCCGATTCTCGCTAGGTCGCGGGATCCGCACAGTATCAGTCGGGGAGATTTGTTAGCAACAGACGAGCAATATTACCGGTGGGCCTATTCTCGCTGGTCGTGAGATCCGCATAGAGTTAGGCGGGAAGTCTGACGGAGACACTTACTATGACAGACATACACGCTCATACTGGTCCAGACACTTGGTATAAGACATTCAGCTGAGGGATATAGCTGAACATCTCTAAGTCAAATCCTTCGGATTTGAGGGCCTGGCTGCCACCGACCTCATGCTCTTAGAGGTTTGATGCTGAGCCGCCAGCATCTGCAGCCTACCTTGTTCCAGACGTACTGGTTATCCTTTCCTCTGGAGTAAACAAGGCCAGGCCGAGAGAGGGATCATGATGCATGGGCAACACATGTTCTCTGAATCCATGCCCAGGCTATATGCTATGGAATTTTGGCGAAATTCCAATCCGCATACTTTCGTCTGTCAAGACGGCAAGGTGCCACTAACTATATATATATCCAACATTACGTCTTTCTCAGATGGACTGTATCTGTGGAGGGCATGTGGCTTGTGGGATGAATATATATATATTCATTGACACCTTGCCGTCTTGACAGACGATATTTTATGCTTCAAAAAGGCATAATAACTTTTACCTATGGCGGAAGCGAATGTGACTGATAAGGCCAATTCGCGCTGTAAATGTCCGTTCACAGTGGGTGCATGTGAACACGTGGTCATTTCCACCATCATCCATAGCAAAAAGCCTTTGCTAAAATACAGAGATCATGTGTTGCCCATGCAACATGATCCCTCTCTCGGCCTGCCTAGTTCACTCCAGAGGAAAGGTAACACCTCTACATCTGGAACAAGACAAGCTGCCGGATCAGCAAAGCAATGCTCTAACTGTCCGCCTGTCGGAGCTTCAATCCTAGACAAGCCACCAACCAAGGCTTAGGGCCTGGTCTGCCCTGCCATGACATTTTGTCTTTATATTGCATTTCCTCGCACCAGGGTAAGGCTTGTACCCTCCCAATTGCACTCTTCCTCCCGAAGCCGTTGGCACAATGTGGGGTGTCGGGTTTGGTAAGCGCCGCCCAACGTTCGGCGCTAACAGAAAGCAGGTAGTACCGTCTACTGTTATACGGTAGCTCAGTCATATCTGACTAAGACCTGACACCAGATATATATATATATATATATATATATATATATATTATATATATATATATATATATATATATATATATATATATATATATATATATATGCCCACCCTGGGAGTAATGCACTCATGACTTTTCTTTGTAGCTATTGTCCCTTCTGGGCAACTGGATTTAAAATCACCTAGGATTGAATGAGTTAAGATATAACACAAAGACTACATTTTAAACAGGAATAGCTCAAAGCTTGCATCTTTCCCAAGTTTTGTACTAAGAGAAAGAAAGCAATTTGTGGGTTGTTATCTACCAAATGTAGTTCATGAATGTTAAATGATATATATATATATCCTTCTTCTTTTCCTTCTTTCTCATTCTTATTTTCATCATTCATGGGTGGATAGAGAAGGAATGCATTAATGAATGAATTGATGTATTGGTCGATGGGTGGGTAGACGAAAAGTAGAAGGACGGGTGGATGGACGAAAGTATATGGACGGTAGGATGAACGAAAAGTAGATAAACGGGTAGGATGAAGAAAAGTAGATGGACGGCTGGATGGTAGAAAAGTAGATAGACGGTTGGATGTATGAAAGTAGAAGGACGGGTGGTGGACCAGAAGTAGATTGACGGGTGGATAAACGAAAAGTAGATGATCGGGTGGATGGACAAAAAGTAGATGGACGGTGGATAGATGAAGGAATAGATGGATGGATTGACGAACTGTCAGACACACATTCAGATAGACAGGGAGACAGATAGGCATATATACGGACAGACAGGCAGACTTACAGACAGACACACTTGTACATGTTCACATACACTAACATCAAATAATTCCTTTATTATTTCTGTTTCCATTTTTCCACAGGCCAAGCAGATGTTAGCAAGCTGATATGATACCAGATAAGCAACGCATGCAATATTTCAGTCCACCTGTCGTGAAAAATTTCCTCATGCCACTCACCGAGCAGATTCCAGAGCTCTTCTATTGCACACAGTAATTTTCCCACAAATTACCCGAGAACTTTAATTTTTAGATGTTATCTCAACATAACGCATTTAAATTATTTATCTGAAGCATTACTCATATTGCATATGGACTGTTATTTTATCCTTAAATTAACAATGAGTTGTTTCGCCATTAATTATCTCCCGCTTACATAATTTATATCGAAATTTCATTTTTCACCGCACGGATATCAAATACTTATGTAATCAAGATTCCAGACGCGGTTATTTTTCTGTGTAATTCCAGGATTCGCGGTCGTCTTTTATATCGTTTTCAACAATTACTGGATGTGTTGAAATCGCCCGGGAGTTATTTTTTGACAAACAAGCTAGTACCCGAGACCGTTTTCGCCTGGGCGGTTATGATACCTCTCTATCAATGTGGTATAAATAATTATTGCTTGACTAAATGTATATAGCTGGTCTCCGTGGCTAAGGTCTTTCGGACGCGATTCGTGAGGCGGCTTATCAGCGTTCGAAACACAGCTGCGACAGATTTGGCAGCCAACCGTGTCGCGCTGGTTTTAAAGTGATGGTATGGGAGTCGGTCGTTCAGAAAGCAATGGCAACCTATTGAACGTGAAATTGCCAAGACACCAACAGCAGTGCTGGTGTTGACAGCGATGTCCTGTAACTAGGATATGCAAAAAAGAAAATATGTATATACAGCAGCCGCGGTAGCACAGTCGCTAGACGCTCGTCTGTCCGCCCAGTAGTCATGGGTTCCATTCACATTAGAGAGGATTCAGATCTATTTGTCCCATTTATCTGGCTTCTAGTCAACCCATCCTAAAATAGGTATGAGAAAACGTCTTGGGAAGTAAGGGCTACAGAAGAGAAACTGACCACTTGACCTATTGATCAATAAATATATAGGTCTAACACTATAAGCCAATGCACATTCAGGCTTGTGCATGGTACTTTACTCACATTACATAAAAATACGCGTAGTCCCCTTAGTAATTAGTGTTTACTTCTAAAGTCTTGTTATCCCCTTATTTTCCTTGCAAATGCTTTACACGACATTGCAGTCAACACCAACATTGTTCAGCAGCTTTTGATGTCTTGGCAAGATTTACATTCAGTAGTTTGCCATTGCTTTCTGAACGACCGACTTACATACCTTTCCATAAGTAGCCAACGCGACGCAATCCGCTGCCGTATCTCGCGCAGCTGTGTTTCTTACGAGAGTATACGAGATTACGTACAACGTCCTTAACCCCTTCGCCAGGGAGACCGACTAAAGTCTAGCCAATAATATTATACTAAACAGGAGCGGCAGAAGACAGAAGTTGGAGTGGGTTCGCCTGATGGCGAGGGACACTGGTGATAGGGAAAGATAATCCACACGAAAAATTCAGTTCAGTGCTACCAGAAGTAGCCTGTATGAAATACGCTTAGTTTCAAAGCAAGTGAGAGCCAAATACAAATATTAGTAATTATTTTAGCGTTTAGATCCATACAACATTGCCGATAAGGCATCCGAGTTAAATATTCACAGATGTGCTCTGCATTTAATGTTCTTTGACTTACATAAATGGCCAAGTGCTGTGAATTCCCCTTTTGCTTTTTGTGTTGGTATTTTAATATCTCTTATCATCTCATCTCATCATGTTCCTCTTGTACCTTGCGGTGTCGAGGTGAAGTATAAACAGCGGGAGAGTGCCCGCTTATGGATTTCATGTATCGATATTTCCATAGACTCTGCTATTCGCTGCGTCCATCGTTTACGTGGTCGGCCTCTTCCTCTGCTTCCCTCTGGTCTGTACATCATTGCTTGTTGTGGTATTTTAATATCTCTATTATATATTGCGAGAAAAGATAGACACCGCCTCGCTAATCTGTTGCCCCTGGTCATACTATAATTGACAGCTTGTACGAGTATTGCTGTTCCTTTTTGGCACCCCTACTCCTTTCATCACATTTCCCCGACTGGGATAACCGACTCACTTCAAGCTCTCATATCTTTAGCTATCCCCTACAGCTCTGCCCGTCCCCTCCCCATCTTATTCATTTGTTTCTGCTTCTCTTGTACGTGTTTTGTAGGTCTTCCTCTACTTCGTTTGTCCTGTGGATTTATTGTAAAGCATTTTTCCCCTGATGCTACTTTCATGTCCTATCTATCACCGGCGTCTTTTGTTTACCTCTTGGTCCACTGGTATTTTTCTTGGCAATCTTGCGAACCAAGATTGGGTTGGCTTGTAGATTGTATTTCAGTTTTTATTTGTAATCGTTCGGTGGTACAGCGGATATGTGGCTTGTGGGATGAAAATTGGGAATACCTTAGACAGACATAGTGTAATTAACAACGATTACCTGGGAGAAAGTAATGAAAATAGAAGCATATATACAACTACGAAAAGGAGAAGAGAGGCATTAGAAAACATCGTGACAACTGGAAACATCAGTGGGAGAAGAGGAAAGGCAGATGAAGAGTAGTGATGCTGGATGGACTGTATCTGTGGAGGGCATGAAATCATCAGCAGGGTTGATCCAACGCTCCAAGGATCGAGATCTCAGGGGAGACATGGAAACCTACGTCAGTTGACAGGGCATGATAGTGATGATGATTTGATATGCTAGATTGTGTTAGCTTATTCAATCAATCAAGCACCTCCCCCACAATGAAGGTTGGCTGCAATGGGTCTCCAACTCGGTCTGTCTCTTGCCTTGACTGTACATTCTGTCAGGCTGATGTTCGTCCATCTCTTGATGTTATCTTCCCACTTGTATCGTTGTCTACCTCTTGCTCGCTCGCCCTTAACCTTGCCCTCCATTATGGTTTTCATAAGAGTATTATGTCTTGTAACATTTGACACTTGTAACATTTAATTGCCGGTCTCCCTGGCCTAGGCGTTTGCGACATTCTCCGTTATCCCGTATACTCTCGTGAGTAACGTGACGACGGCGAGAATCGGTAGCGATTCTAACCGCGTCGGTAACTTAGGGGTATGAGAGCCGGTCGCTGAGCGTAATCTTGCCAAGAAATCAACAATCAGCTGAAAGATGCTGATGTTGACAGCGATGTCCTGTAAAGGATATGCAAACATTTTTTTAAACATTTTTTAATCACGTCCCTTTATAGGACGTCGCAGTCAATCCTAGCTGTTTTAATTTCTTTACAAATTTACGTTTAGTAGTTTGCCATTGTCGTGTGACCCATATGAATACATGGACAATCAGTGGGCGATGTGATCAGTATCACACAGGCTACCTTTACTTTCCAAGACAGTTTCTGCTGTCCATGCTAGTTTGGGTCAATTGGGGCACTAGGTTAATTTTAAACATTCGAATCAGTCCTGATGCGAGCAAGCGGACGTGCAAGCCTCGAGCCACTACGCTACTGCGTCCCCCAAGTCTAAAGTTAGAGACTGGAAACCCCCCTAGCTTAGAATGAACAGACTGATAGGCTGGTAGGGAATGCATCTCTCTGTGGTAGATTACCTATGGATAAGGGAGGGGTGGTCGGGCGCCTGTGGGACCTGGTGGAGAAAGAGATGGAACAGACTGAGAATCCGTTTGTGGAGAGAAAATTATGGCGGGGTATCGGCAGGGTTTCTGGACGAATCTCAGAAGTGAGAATGAAGACCAAGAGAACTTTCAATCAGATGGCAGTTGGAACTATAAGTAGTTTTACTCTTCGCTGGCTGTTGAACGATGTGACGGGGCGCGTGCGGGAATGTCTTGAGTGCAGTGATGTCGGTTCTTAGTTCAACTCAACTCAATCTCGTAGCTTAAAGTTCCAAATTAATCATAGGATATTGTGTTCATATTATCCGCATGGGATCTCTAGATAGAGCATATTGGCAAACCCTTTAAATGAATCCTTTAAAGTAATCAGTGTAAAGTTTTGATGAGCTAATTTGTTAAATTAGTTATTTATAATCTCCCAGATTATTGTCCTCAGTTATTTATAAGACTTATCTTAAATTATTTGATATTCAAGTTACCGTATTTATTAATTTTACATTTTTCAGAAAACTGATTTCAGTCTTAGAATAAGTATGAAAAGTTGCCTGTGGAAATAGCAGATATTTTTAAATTGCTGAAAAACAGCTACAAGTTGCTTAATTGACACAATAAAACAAGGCAACATGTTGCATATTTCCTCAAGGACAGCATACAAAACCAGATGGCATCTACTCTGTAGTCCATCCTGCGCAGTTTTCGCTGTTTCTTCCCAACCATAAACGGATTTATTTGTTCACTCGAGCAAGTCACGCTTCAAGATCAACCATGTTGGATCACTGTGATAAGGTGTGCGCTGTTCAGTGCTTGCATCAGTCACCTGCAAGCGGGGCCATTCGGGCGCAAGACATCACCAACTGTCTGATCTACATGTGCGGGATTACGCTCCACATGAACGACAGCGCGGCCTATGTGGAGACCATTAAGCAGGACTTCGTGTCTGGTAACTCATCGACTGAATTCCAGAACAAAACCTGCTCTACTTCCAGCCCGGAGCGACTCGATTTGGATCAACCTCCTCGGTAAGTGAGCATTACTGTTTGGTGTATGCGTGTGTTTGTTTGTGAGCATGTTTTGTATTTTGGTGTATATGTGAAGGGAGCCTTGGTAGCTTTGTGTTATACTTTCGCCTATCAACCCAGCAGGCATAGATTTTTAAATATACATCGGGGCTGATTTGTAATATGTTGCTTTGCTTTTCCATAATGTCCCAGCTTGAAATGGACAGCAGAAAATGTTCAGAGAAGTAACGGCTGATGGTGTGAATCTGACCACTTCCACAGACAGCCAACTGGTATATCAAATATGGATCTAGCGTCATTTGACACATGCGCTTTACAGCGTGTAAAATCTCCCTTTCCTTTTCTTGTAACCATAATTCAACTGCTGAATTACTGTCTCGTTGTTCAGTAAATCAATTGCCGAGTCAATGGTTCATTGTTCAGAATTAAACTGCTGAATCACTGTCTCATTGTTCATAATTCAATTGCTGAGTCACTTTCCTACTGTCCACAATTCAACTGCTGAATCACTGTCCCATGGTTCATAATTCAACTGCTGAATCACTGTTTCATTGTTCATAATTCAATTGCTGAGTCACTTTCCTACTGTCCACAATTCAACTGCTGAATCACTGTCCCATTGTTCATAATTCAACTGCTGAATCACTGTCTCATTGTTCATAATTCAATTGCTGAGTCACTGTCCACAGTGCAACTGCTGAATAGCTGTCTCATTGTTTAGATACTGCTTCGGGACAAAAAAGGAAATGCAGATTTCGCAAAATATGCTTTCTGTCTTTTTATAGTTCTTGTTTCGTAAACCTGAACAGTTGTTACAATAGATCCAGTATTGTCTCGTATTGTACAAGGTCACGTAATGTTGTATGTTTCTGTTATGCACATTAATTTTACGTAGCGTTTAGGTTTGTATTGAAACAATTTCTTTACTCAATTTGTGTGTGATTTCTTAACATTCTTCTCTAAAACAAGTTTTATGCGCTTTAATACGTTTTGTGCTTGGTCACAGTAGTCTGCTATTCGCTACTGTATAAAACAAATGGTTCTGTCTTTTCATCTATCCATCCAAATATCCATCTGTCTTTCTGTCTTTCTCTTTCGCTGTTTCTCTGTTCGTCTCTGTGTCTATTACTCTGTCTTTGACTGTAGTTCAATCTCTGTCTTTATCTATCTCTCAGTCTCTGTCTTTGCCTCTCTCTCTCACTCTCTCTCTCCCTCTCTCTCTCTCTCTGTTTCTGTCCCTATCTCTTTTTCTCTCTCTCTCTGGCTTTATGTCGTTCGTTCTGTCTGTCTCTCTATGTCTCTTTGTCTCTCTCTGTCTTTCTCTCTGGCTCAATCTTTGTCTTTGTCTCTCTTTATCTCTCTCTCCCCTCTCTCTCTGAATCTCTGTCTCTGTCTGTCTCTCAGACTTCGTCTTTGTACGTCTCTCTGTCTGGTTCTTTCTGTCTGTCTCTTTATTTCTCTCTGTCCGTCTCTCTGTTTGTCTCTTTGTCCATCTGTGTGTCTCTTTGTCTCTCTCTCTCTCTTTCTCTCTGTCCGTCTCTCTGTCTGTCTCTCCACCTATCTGTATGTCTCTCTTTCTATCTGTCTGTCTCATTACTCCCCCCCCCCACTCTCTCTCTCTCTCTCTCTCTCTCTCTCTCTCTCTCTCTCTCTCTCTCTCTCTCTCTCTCTCTCTCTCTCTCACTCATTTGTGGAGCTTCCACAATTCACATTTTTCTCAACTAAAATTGTCAATTTTCCCTGTTATGTTAATCTCTCTGCCTCTTTCGAAGTCCATTTCTATTAAGTCCTAAATTTAATATTTAATTTTGTTGCTTGCTCCTTCTTTGTAACCACCAACTCCGTACCCATCCCGTGACACAATTTTTGTTTCTTTTTATTTTATTTTAAATATCCTATTAGCAGCCTTTGAGATATTCTTGTCACATGTCCGAACCGTTTAATTTTTTCCTACTCATCCTCGATGTTGCTTCCATATTTGCCCTGGCAATATGTCTTCAATTTCCACTCTGCCACATTTTTTGTGACCCTATCTGCTTTTCTTAAGCACCTCATTTCACGTGGTATAATCGCTCATACATAGCCTTTGGTCGGAATTCTTGATTAGCCACCGGTTTGATTTTTATAAACATTAACGACAAACTTAACGACAAAAACGGTGCAAATATAATGCCAGGACATGTTTTAAGGGTATACGTGAGCGATGGGAAACCTCAATTTACTAATGAGAACAGCGCTGGAATGGAGTAATTTCTCGTGTCTTGGTTGGCGCCAATAGAAGACAGATGTCTCAGACATAAAGTCTCAAAGTCTAGAGGATCGACTTCATTGCCCTAGGGTTTATCCCATATGGCTCGGTCTCCTTCTGCAGGATGGCCTGCCGAAAGCATCGCACAAAGCACGAACTCCGTAGCTCCGGCGACGAACCCCATGAGTCTCCGAGAACAATGCACCCGTGAACCGAAAGACGTAGCCTGTAAACGAACTCACAACCTTCTGAGCGCGAGGTAGACGACTTGTCCACTTCGCCACGGAGACTCTCAGAGTATTTCCTTTCGCACATTATTCAGGTATGTGGAGAAGACAGATGTAAGAAATAGAAATCAAAGGATGCGCTTTTTTTTATTTTTTTTTTTTTTTTTTTGCATATCCTTTACAGGACATCGCTGTCAACACCAGCATCTTTCAGCTGTATGTTGATTTCTTGGCAAGATTACGCTCAGTAGTTTGCCATTGCTTTCTGAGCGGCCGGCTCACATACCCCGTAAGCTACCGATGAGATTCGAACCACTGCTGATTCTCACCGTCATCACGTTACCGACGAGAGTATACAAGATTACGGAGAAAAGTCATAACCTCTAAGCCAAAAGGATGCGCTAGACTCTAGACAATACAAATATCACAAGCTGTAGACACATTCCGTTTTGCCCTGCCATGACGCATTGCTTAATGAAACGGGTGAATGGAGGTCAGTGTGGCGGAATAAATAAACGCCCTCGTTCATAAAACATCCGGTGTGCTGATGACCAAGTAAGGGGTTCAACCCCTACAGCGATTAATTGGACTAAAATGTTGACTTCTCGTCCTTGACTTGGGGAAGTAAATTACAAGTACCTTTGAAATCGGAGTTGGTTGGCCTGATTGTGAGGGACACAGGTAATAGGGAAAGCCAGTCCACATACAAATATCAACCAGTATAACGTGTATGACCTACGCTTGAGTTAAATGCGAGCGAATTAAAATAAAAACGGGTACGTTCGATTCCTGTATAAATAGATTCCCCTACAACAAGGTGTAATCACCAGGCATTGTATAAATATATTCCCCTACAACCAGGTGTAATCACCAGGCATTGTATAAATAGATTCCCCTACAACCAGGTGTAATCACCAGGCATTGTATACATAGATTCCCCTACAACCATGTGTAATCATCAGGCATTGTATAAATAGATTCCCCTACAACCATGTGTAATCACAAGGCATTGTATAAATAGATTCCCCTACAACCAGATGTAATCACAAACATTGTATAAATATATTCCCCTACAACCATGTGTAATCATCAGGCATTGTATAAATAGATTACCCTACAACCAGGTGTAATCACCAGGCATTGTATAAATAGATTCCCCTAAAACCATGTGTGATCAAGAGGCATTGTATAAATAGACTCCCCTACAACCAGGTGTAATCAATAGGCATTGTATAAATAGATTTCCCTACAACCAGGTGTAATCACCAGGCATTGTATAAATAGATTCCCCTACAACCATGTGTAATCACCAGGCATTGTATACATAGATTCCCCTACAACCAGGTGTAATCACCAGGCATTGTATAAATAGATTCCCCTACAACCATGTGTAATCATCAGGCATTGTATAAATAGATACTCCTACAACCATGTGTAATCACGAGGCATTGTATAAATAGATTCCCCTACAACCAGGTGTAATCACCAGGCATTGTATAAATAGATTCCCCTACAACCAGGTGTAATCACCAGGCATTGTATAAATAGATTCCCCTACAACCATGTGTAATCATCAGGCATTGTATAAATAGACTCCCCTACAACCAGGTGTAATCAATAGGCATTGTATAAATAGATTTCCCTACAACCAGGTGTAATCAATAGGCATTGTATAAACAGATTCCCCTACAACCAGGTGTAATCAATAGGCATTGTATAAATAGATTCCCCTACAACAAGGTGTAATCACCAGGCATTGTATAAATAGATTCCCCTACAACCAGGTGTAATAACCAGGCATTGTATAAATATATTCCCCTAATCAAGGTGTAATAACCAAGCTTTGTATGAATAGATTCCCATAAAAACAGGTGTAATAACCAAGCTTTGTATGAATAGATATCCCTACAACAAGGTGTAATAACCAAGCTTTGTATGAATAGATTCCCATACAACCAGGTGTAATAACCAGGCATTGTATAAATAGATTCCCCTACAAGCAGGTGTATTAACCAGGCATTGTATAAATAGATTCCCCTACAACCAGGTGTAATAACCAGGCATTGTATAAATAGATTCCCCTACAACCAGGTGTAATAACCAGGCATTGTATAAATAGATTCCCCTACAACCAGGTGTAATAACCAGGCATTGTATAAATAGATTCCGCTACAACCAGGTGTAATCAATAGGCATTATATAAATAAATTCCCCTACAACCAGGTGTAATCATTAGGCATTGTTTAAATAGATTCCCCTACAACCAGGTGTAATCAATAGGCATTGTATAAATAGATTCCCCTACAACCAGGTGTAATCAATAGGCATTGTATAAATAGATTCCCCTACAACCAGGTGTAATCAATAGGCATTGTATAAATAGATTCCCCTACAACCAGGTGTAATCAATAGGCATTGTATAAACAGATTCCCCTACAACCAGGTGTAATCAATAGTCATTATATAAACAGATTCCCCTACAACCAGGTGTAATCAATAGGCATTGTATAAATAGATTCCCCTACAACCAGGTTTAATCAATAGGCATTGTATAAATAAATTCCCCTACAATCAGGTGTAATCACCATGCATTGTATTAATAGATTCCCCTACAACCAGGTGTAATCACCAGGCATTGTATACATAGATTCCCCTACAACCAGGTGTAATCACCAGGCATTGTATAAATAGATTCCCCTACAACCATGTGTAATCATCAGGCATTGTATAAATAGATTCCCCTACAACCATGTGTAATCACGAGGCATTGTATAAATAGATTCCCCTACAACCAGGTGTAATCACCAGGCATTGTATAAATAGATTCCCCTACAACCAGGTGTAATCACCAGGCATTGTATAAATAGATTCCCCTACAACCATGTGTAAGCAATAGGCATTGTATAAATAGATTCCCCTACAACCAGGTGTAATCAATAGGCATTGTATAAATAGATTCCCCTACAACCATGTGTAATCACGAGGCATTGTATAAATAGACTCCCCTACAACCAGGTGTAATCAATAGGCATTGTATAAATAGATTTCCCTACAACCAGGTGTAATCAATAGGCATTATATAAACAGTTTCCCCTACAACCAGGTGTAATCAATAGGCATTGTATAAATAGATTTCTCTACAACAAGGTGTAATCACCAGGCATTGTATAAATAGATTCCCTACAACCATGTGTAATAACCAGGCATTGTATAAATATATTCCCCTAATCAAGGTGTAATAACCAAGCTTTGTATGAATAGATTTCCCATAAAACCAGGTGTAATAACCAGGCATTGTATAAATAGATTCCCCTAAAACCAGGTGTATTAACCAGGCATTGTATAAATAGATTCCCCTACAACCAGGTGTAATAACCAGGCATTGTATAAATAGATTCCCCTACAACCAGGTGTAATAACCAGGCATTGTATAAATAGATTCCCCTGCAACCAGGTGTAATAACCAGGCATTGTATAAATAGATTCCGCTACAACCAGGTGTAATCAATAGGCATTATATAAATAAATTCCCCCACAACCAGGTGTAATCAATAGGCATTGTTTAAATAGATTCCCCTACAACCAGGTGTAATCAATAGGCATTGTATAAATAGATTCCCCTACAACCAGGTGTAATCAATAGGCATTGTATAAATAGATTCCCCTACAACCAGGTGTAATCAATAGGCATTGTATAAACAGATTCCCCTACAACCAGGTTTAATAAACAGGCATTGTATAAATACATTCCTTACAACAAGGTGTAATCACCAGGCATTGTATTAATAGATTCCCCTACAACCAGGTGTAATCAACAGGCATTGCATAAATAGATTCCCCTACAACAAGGTGTAATCACCAGACATTTATTAATTGATTGTTGTTTTTGTCTCCCACTTATGCCGTGAGGCGTGGTGGAGAGTAGTAACTGAAGTCCCAGCGCTAACTCCTGACTAACTCCTTTCCTTCAAGTCCCTCCTTGATTCATAGGCAGTGGTGTCTAGGATCGATTAAAATCGCTACTGCTTTTTTAGACCTGGCATAAGTCTCTCCCCCCCCCCCCCCCCCCCTCACATATCCTATTTACAGGACACCGCTGTCATCACCAGCACTTTACCGATGCTGTTGATTTATTGGCAAGATTACGTTCAGTAGTTTACCACTGTCGTAAGTTACTTATCTATATAACCCGTTAATATTTGCTGCAACCACAATGTCACACGCGTGTGTTGAGCATCATCATCATGATCATCATCTTCCACTTCTACCGTCAAGCGTCTTGGGGAGTAATAATTTGCGCTCCAGCGCATGGTGGGCGGCACTTGAGTGTCATTCCGTGTGATTGTACAATGTCTTTGATGTCGTCACTCCATTTTCTTCTTGGACGTCCTCTTGGTCTCGTCGCAGGTGATCTTTGATGTAAGGCCAGTGATGGTAGTTGCTGGTGTTGCATTCTAACGACATTGCCAATTCACTCATTTTGTGTTGTGCAATTCACATGAATACAGGGCCACCATGAAATTCTCGCTAAAGTCAGCTAGCTCTGTGCAAAATAGAAGAGCTGAAATGGTTTGGGGAAAAACCCTCATTTCTCGTGATCTTCCTCTGCCTTTCTTCCAATTGATTTGTCCAGTTGTCACGATGTTCTCAAATACCTCTCTTCTTATTACATGACTAAATAAAGCTGTTTGTCTCTTTCTTAATGTTGTATTTAATGTATTACTTTCATTAGCCTCTTTAAGGCAATAGTTGTTAATTACTCTGGCAGTCCAAAGAATTCGCACCATGCGTCAAGGGAACCACATCTCTGTTGCTTCCAAGTTTTTTTCCCCCCTAATTTGTTTATTTATATTCCAAGATTCACTGCCATACAGCAAAACAGGTTCTATATATATATATATATATATATATATATATATATATATATATATATATATATATATATATATATATATATATATATATATATATATATTGATAGCGGTTGTTATTTTTTATTATGCGGTATTGTCATTATGTTAACAATTTTCAATGTAACAAATACTTGCTATTGTCTGTCTGCAGATACTCGGTGCCTCTACAGGGCTACTTCTCTCCAGTGCTGGTGTTTCTGACGGTCATCAATAACTCGCTGGTTTGCATTGTCTTAATGAAACCACACATGCGAAGTCCAACCAACGCCATTCTCGTTGCCATGGCATTATCCGACATGTTTACTGGGCTGTTTCCGGTTCCGGTATTTCTTTACTTCTACGCTACGGAGAGGTACTACGAATGGGTGCCGTACAACTGGTGTTTCGCTATTAGTGTTTTCCGGGTGCACATTCCCACTATTTTCCACACCGCCTCCATATGGCTGACAATGGCCCTAGCAATCCAACGCTACATCTATGTATGCCATTCATTCAAAGCCAGAACGTGGTGCACGATCAGAAACGTGGTTATAGGAACTATTGTCATCTACGCCATTGCTATCATTAGCCAGATTTCGTGCTTCTTTGAGCTGCGACCTGTGGAGACTTTTCGAGAGTCAATTCTGGAGCCAAATAAGACGGTATCTGCGTGTATTCTGGAGTATCGTCCTTGGGTGGATAGGTACATGAACCTGTACTTCAGCACCTACTTCTGGTCTAGGGTCATCTTCATTCATCTGATACCCTGCGTGTCGTTGGTGGTCATGAACGCCCTTCTTATCTATGCCATGAAGAAGGCGCAGCAGAGGAGGATGCAGTTGCTTCGGCAGAACAAGAAGAGCGAGAGTAGGAAACTGAAGGAGTCCAACTGCACCACGTTAATGCTAGTCGCTGTTGTAGGACTCTTTCTGTTAGTCGAGTTTCCTCTGGGCCTTCTTATGGTGTTTCTGATTCTTGATAAAACCTTTGGGATTGTCATCATAAGATCAGAAACCGTAAAGGTGAGTATGATATCAGTGTTATCAATTATTCATCGTCGTATTAGTCAGAGTATTACTGTTTTATATCGGCTCTATGGCGAAGGGATTATGGGAGCAGTTCATGATCCTGTATACCACATTCGAAAGGCAGCTGGAGGAATTTTACAGCAGACTGTCTTGTGATGATTTTCTTATAATATGGTAAGAGTGTCAGTTCATTCAGAAAGCAATGGCAAACTACTGAACATAAATTTGCCAAGAAATCACAAACGGCCAAAATGATGGGCTTGACTGCGACGTTCAGTAATTGATATGCAACTAACTTTTATTGCTGTTTCAGTTATTGAATAGCACTAAAATAAAAGATGATTTTATGCAGATATCGAAGATACGCTTGTCACCTTCATTATCATCTTCAGTTATTCTTTTTGTTGTAGTTGTCCTAACTCGTTTTGAACGCAGGCGTAGTCCATAATACTAAAAGTATCGATTTTCTTCTAGTAGTGCTGGGCGTAATTTTGCGTGCGGATTAGCTTTTCATATTAATAGTGTCCCTCGCCATCAGGCGAATACACTCTGACCATAGAGGTACTTGTAATTTACGTCCTCAAGTCAAGGTCGAGAAGTCAACATTTTAGTCCAGCTGTCCAGTGTAGGGGTTGAACCCCTTACCTTGGCATCAGCACACCGCATGTTTAAGAACACGCGTTCTTATCCATTCGGCAATGCTGACCTCCGTTACTCTTATTATAATTAGTATCTCCTGTTAGCTAATCATGTCCCTCAGTTATCCCCTACCCCCATAACGTCTCATCAGTTCCTCTTCTTCTTTAGCCTTCTATTCCCTACTGGGGCATTCTCCCTTAACCACGTCACCCCAAGTCTTCATATCTTTAGTTATCCCATCAACTCTGCCCATGCCCTGCTCATATTCTACATTTCATTTTTCTACTCTTCATTCTCCGCTCCATGAGTGCTTATTTACGTCGTCCTCTATTTATTTCTCTACTTCTCCTCCTCCTTCTCCGCTCCATGAGTGTTTATTTACGTCGTCCTCTATTTATTCTCTACTTCTCCTCCTCCTTCTCCGCTCCATGAGTGTTTATTTACGTCGTCCTCTATTTATTTCTCTACTTCTCCTCCTCCTTCTCCGCTTCATGAGTGTTTATTTAAGTCGTCCTCTGTTTATTTCTCTACTTCTCCTCCTCCTTCTCCGCTCCATGAGTGTTTATTTAAGTCGTCCTCAATTTATTTCTCTACTTCTCCTTCTCCGCTCTATGAGTGTTTATTTACGTCGTCTTCTATTTATTTCTCTACTTCTCCTTCTCCTTCTCCGCTCCATGAGTGTTTATTTGCGTCGTCCTCTATTTATTTCTCAACTTCTCCTTCTCCGCTCCATGGGTGTTTATTTACGTCGTCCTATATTTACTTCTCTACTTCTCATTCTCCGCTCCATGAGTGTTTATTTACGTCGTCCTCTATTTATTCTCTACTTCTCCTTCTCCGCTCCATGAGTGTTTATTTACGTCGTCCTATATTTACTTCTCTACTTCTCCTTCTCCGCTTCATGAGTGTTTATTTACGTCGTCTTCTATTTATTTCTCTACTTCTCCTTCTCCGCTCCATGAGTGTTTATTTACGTCGTCCTATATTCATTTCTCTACTTCTCCTTCTCCGCTCCATGAGTGTTTATTTACGTCGTCCTATATTTATTTCTCTACTTCTCTTTCTCCGCTCCATGAGTGTTTATTTACATCGTCTTCTATTTATTTCGGCCATGTGGGAAATGGTTAGAGACGCAATTTGTAATCCTGCATATCGCGTTCGAAACACAGCTGAGGGCTATTTCGCAGGTGAGTCGTCTTGAGTTCGTTTGTATAAAGTGGTATGAGTGCTGGTCGTTCACAAAGCAATGGCAAACTACTGAACGTAAACTTGCGAAGAAATCACAGAAAGATAAAAGAAAAAGCTGGGGTTGAATGCGACGTCCTGTAAAGCATAAGCAACTTACTATTTATGTTGTCCTATGTGTTCCAAAGGCTTTTATACGAGTAGTCATACTGCCGGGTGTTTGTAAAATCTCACTACACTTAGTATGTAGAACAAATGTGTAAAATGAAGTACATTCATCGTCATCGAGTGCGTGCCGGCTGGCGTAGGCGTTCGTTACCAGGTGGAGAAAGCGGAGGAACAGATTGAGAACCCATATGTGGAAAGAATGAGATTGCGGGGGATCGGCAGGGGTTCTGGAAGAATCTTAAAACTGAGAGAGAAGCCAGGAGAACTTTTAATCAGATAGCTGTGGGTACGATTAGTAGTATGACTCTTCGCTGGCTGTTGAACGAGGGGACGGAGCACGCATGGGAATGTCCTGAGTGCAGTGATGTCGGTTCTTGACTCGACTCAACTCAACTACTCTCCACAGATCTCGGTCTTTCGTTTTCTGGATCAACTCCTCTGTTGACATTCCTTCATGCCACCGTCTCATTTCATCCAGCATCATTTCCCTTGGTCTGCTTCTGCCTCTTTTTCCCACAATCATTCCAGTTGTTGCGATGTTCTCCAATGCATCTCTTCTCATCACATGACCCCCCCCCCCCCCAAAAAAGAGCTTTTTTCCTCTTTCTTATTATTGTATATAAAATTCTAGTTTCATTAGCCTCTTTCGTGCAGTTGTTAGTTACGTTAGCAGTCCAGGGAATTCGCAACATTTGTCTCAGGAACCACATCTCTGTTGCATTCCAAGATTTACAGCCATACAGCAAAACGGGTTCTATGTAGCACCTCAGCACTCTCTTTCTTACATTCAGTGATAGCGACTTATTGCATAAGATAGTCTTCATTTTCTTAAATGCAGCATTTGCTTGCCCTATTCTGCGCTTGCTGGTCTCCGTTGCCAAAGGCTTGCGAACCCTGTTCGTAAGCCGCTTACCAGGAGTTCGAAACGCAGCTGTAACCGATTTGTGAGCGGATCGTGTCGCGTTGTGTTGTAACGTTTTGGTATGGGAGCCGATCGTTCAGAAAGCAATGGCAAACTACTGAACGTAGTTTTGACAGCGATGTCCTGCAAATAGGAAATGGAATGGTGTTATCAACGGAAGAAAACAAAATGTAAATTGGTTCTACATACTAAGTCTTTTGAGACTTTACAAACACGCGGTATTCTCGGGTTTTCTCAAAGTATGGCCTATCCAGCACCAGCTTCTTCTCTACTCCTCTTGGTTCTGTGGTATGTGTCCGGTTGTTCATAACTTCATCTCTGCAATAGTCTACACCCAATCGTTCTTGCATGCTTGTGGGACGTAGATTTTAATTTGATCTCCTCAGTTTCTTCTTCCTTGGATTTTGCACTCCACGCCTCATTATATCCCTTTATATCTCTCGGCAGATGGGGATGTCTAATTTCAATCTTCAACATCAGTGGTTCTCAACCTTTGTTGGCCCATGCACCCCTTCGCCATATGTTCAGAATGTCATGCCCTTACGTATTTCCTCCCTATAATTCTCCCCTGCCCCGCCCTACACAGTATACGTAAACATGGAAGCTAAATTTAATAACACGTACTAGAACAAGTCTAGAAGTCTGCATAAAACGTGATTTGCGGGTCTGCTAACGTTATAAAACGAATTTCAGAAGGGCTAGAAGTACAGAAACGTAAAATATGGAGCGAAAAACAATATCAAATTATCGGTTCTTGTAATAACGCGATCTATAAATAATCTTAATCTTAACCCTAAAAATCCCCCTGGAGAGGGGGGGGGGGGGGGGGGACTCCCCACCTGATGTGAACCACTGTTCCACATCACAGTGGTGTATGTCCTTGGAGAAGGAAAGAAGATCTCTGCCACACAGTTCGCGTGGGGAAGCGACTTCGGTACCAAATTGGGAAGAAAGTATCCATACAAGCCTAACTACAAAAGACATTTTCAGACACCACATCCCTGAACCTTATTAAGTTTGACAATGTTGTATAAAATTGACTTTCTGGGGATAATGTGCGATGGGAAATACCATCTGCACATCATCAGTTGCTTTCATATCAGTCATTGAATAAGATTCGTTGATAACAAGACGACTGATATAGAAACCAAAAGATACACTTATCATCATCACTATCACCACCATCTGCTAATACTATCAGTCCACTGACTTCCTGTTTCATCAATTCTGTTAAGCACTAATCTAAATCCGAGTGTTCTCACACATCAAGTAGCTATTGCTTTGATCTCCACAATATTTTTTACAGTCTATAAAACGTCGAACTCGGCCATCAAAGAACATTTGTTGATAAGCAATCATACAGTCAATAAACTTCTTCCTCTTCTTCTTCTTCTTCTTCTTCTTCTTCTTCTTCTTCTTCTTCTTCTTCTTCTTCTTCTTCTTCTTCTTCTTCTTCTTCTTCTTCTGCTGCTGCTGCTGCTGCTGCTGCTGCTGCTTCTTCTTCTTCTTCTTCTTCTTCTTCTTCTTCTTCTTCTTCTTCTTCTTCTTCTTCTTCTTCTTCTTCTTCTTCTTCTTCTTCTTCTTCTTCTTCTTCTTCTTCTTCTTCTTCTTCTTCTTCTTCTTCTTCTTCTTAGTGATTGATGGATGAGTACGTGAATGGGTGGATGTGTGTGAGAGTTGAGTTTATGGGTTGGAGATGTGTGTATGGGTGAGAAGATGTGTGTGAGCGGCGAATGTGTGTGGGTGGGGTATATATGGGTGGTGGGGTGTGTGTGGGTAGAAGGTGTGTGTTTTTGGATGAGGAATGTGTTGGTGGGTGGGGATATATGTATGGGTATGGGAATGTGTTTGTTTGAGTGTATGGGTGGTGAGATGTGTAGTTAAGGGATGTGTGATTGGGGATTAGAGATCGGGGGGGGGGGGGGGGGGTGGTTGTTGGCGAGTGGGTGAGTGGAGGATGTGTGGGAGGGCGAGTGTGTGTAGGTTAGTGGTGGGTGGGGGTATGTGTGTGTGGGTGCGGGATGTGTAGGTGGGGGAGATTGTGTGGGTGGGGATGTGTGTAAGTGGGGGATGTGTGGGTGGTTGCTGGTTTTGTGTGTAGGTAGGTGCGGGATATGTGAGTTGGCGGGAATGTGTGTGTGTGTGTGTGATTGTTGGATATGTGGTTGGGGGATGTGTGTTTGTCTGAGTGGCTGGGGTTTGTTGGTGGGTGGTGGAGGATATGTGGGTGGGTGAGTGTTGGTAGGTTATGGGATGGGTGGAGGATGTGTGCATGTGGATGGGGAGATGTTTGAAGGTGGGGGGATGTGTAGGTGGGTGATGGATGAGTGGATGCATGCATGTGTGCCTGGGTTTGTGTGTGGGTGGGTGGGGGATGTGTGTGGAGGGATGTGTGGTGAGTTGGAGATGTGTGTGTGTGTGTGGGTGGGGGGATGGTGTATGTGGGGGGGGGGGGTGTGGGATGTGTGCGTTGGGGGATGAGTGGATGGATGGGGGAATGTATGTGCCTATGGGTATGTGTGTGGTTGGGTGGTGGATGTGTGTGTGTGGGACACGCTGATGGATATGGGATGTGTGGGTGGGTGGGTGGAGGATTTGTCTCATAACAATGGTAACATGCATTGTTTATGTTTACAACATTCATTTGACAATTTTTTTCCCTATGTGAATGCACTATGCACTGATGAAGGAAAGATGAGTGATTGGAAGGGCCGAGTGTAAGACGGGCCTGCGTGCCCAATTTGTTACCCTTTGAAAATAAAGTTCGTTCGTTCGTTCATTCGTTCGTTTGTTGTTGTTGTTGTGTTTGTTGTTGTTGTTGTTGTTCTTCTTCTTCTTCTTCTTCTTCTTCTTCTTCTTCTTCTTCTTCTTCTTCTTCTTCTTCTTCTTCTTCTTCTTCTTCTTCTTCTTCTTCTTCTTCTTCTTCTTCTTCTTCTTCTTCTTCTTTTCCTTCTTCTTCATGTTCCTCGTCTTCTTCATCTTCTGCTCCACCTCCTCCTCCATATCCTTCTCCTTTTTCTTCCTCTTTGTCATCATCATTTTCTCCCACAGGAACAAATGTATATCGACACTTAACCAACAAGTCACCATAGTTTCAATGGCTTTAGCATACCATTGTTCCATTACCTAATGAATCTCCTGGGAATGCACAGAAATATACAAGCAATTAGGAAACATTAGTTTGGTCACAGTGCGTGATATAAATAATAAATACTTATGTTTTAAATAGTAGTTGTCCGTTTATTGATATGGCTTTAAGTTTTAAACCTTTACATGATACCCAGTTAATCTTTTGGGAAACTGTAAAAGCTATCACTGAATGTGAGAATGAGAGTGCTGAAATGCTATATAGAACCATTTTTGATGTATGGCACTGAATCATAGAATGTAAATAAACAAATTAGGAACTTGGAAGCAAGAGATATGTGGTTCATGAGACGAATGTTGCGAATTCCTTGGACTGCCTGAGTAACTAATGACGATTGCCCAAAGAGGTTAATGAAACTAGAACATTATATGCAACAATAAGAAAGAGACAAACAGCTTTCTTTGGTCAGGTGATGAGAAAAGAGAGAATGGAGAACATAGTGACGACAAGACACATCAATAGGAAGAGAGGCATAGGCCGTCCACGAAAAATGATGCTGGGTGGATTGAAACTGTGGCATGGAGGAATATCATCAGCAGAGTTAATCCATGACACCAAATCCCGAGATTTGTGGACAGACATGAACGCCTACGCTAACTGGCATGGCACTTGATGATGATGATGATGATGATGATGATGATGATGATGATGATGATGATGATGATGATGATGATGATGATGATGATAAAAACCACCACGTAATCGACCGCGTTTATTATCCACAAACCATATAAGGATAGTCACAAGACTGCATCTATAACGAAGTTACATCTTCAAGAAACAACACAGCAATCTTCGGTCGGTATATCCTGACATAGCATAGCAAGCCTGTCTCATTTATCTCTTTTCCAAAGTGCTATGTAATTAATACATTCGTTGAATTCACCTATGGCATTTCAATCAATAGACGTGAGATTGTTCATCGCATTAAATTGATGGATGTAGCGTTTATATTCTCAGTATTGGGCTTATACTTCAACTCGCCTGGCGAAGAAATATATTAGCGCTACCGATTCAATGTCACGCCGCAGGTCCTCAGATTTGCCCGCGATGTATCGTAGGTCCGATTCAAGTATATGATTTTAAGTTACACTTGCCTCTCCGCCTGGATCAGGTCAGTTTTAAATATAATATTACTTTAAGTAAAAGTTAGTTTAATATCATTTACATGAAATCTAGTCAACCCCGAGATTGTTGGCTGTTTATGTTTACCAAGGCAACTTTTACGTTCAGTAGTTTGATATTGCTTTCTGAACGGCCACTGCTCATATTATCGACATCAACGCAAGCCGGTCTGCGTCCGGATCGCCCGCGTCTGCTTTCAAACCCTCCACTTGGTGTATCGGGTAATTGTGAAACTCATTCACTGCCCCTAAGCCGCAAATTTCGATTTACTTTCGGTAGTCCATAGTATTGTACAGTATGGTAATTATCTTGCTAGCGGCGGAGTAGCTCAACTCGTACGACGTCCGTCTCTGGCGTTTTAATTGGTTGATTCATGGCGTGAACAGTGTGACTTTCACACCTAAAAGGATGGTATACACTCGCCCATTCTGGAGTAGTGAATCATATGTCCAGCCTCGTCGGACAATGGCGAAAATGTTGATAAACCGTGCACGTCGTGCATGTTAAGATCCCATATACAGTTGGACATGGACAAGGGTAGCCCTTATACACAGCTGCCCAGTGAAATCTTCCAAACTTGAATGCCTGGTACACATACGATTAGATCATCACTGCTTGTACACAGAATTCGTACGCTGTACTGAGATTTTCCTTGCGTGATCTATTGATGGAGACTAAAGCAGTTATGGATATCAAAGCGTGGGTATCTATTGCATGTATCAGGTTCTATCCCGTATGTCTGCGTGACTTTCGGCACGGCGGTCAGCCAAATGCGTCGCACAGAGCACGAACTCCGTAGTCCAAGGAACGACCCTCAGGAGTCTCCGAGAAATATGTACTCATGAACCGAATGCCGGTTCAACATTACTGCACTCGGGGCATTCCCATAAGCGCGCAATCATCATCTTCAACAGCCAGAGAAAATTTCCAATGCTAATGGTGCCCGTAGAAATCTGATTATATGTCCGTCTGGATTTATCTCTGAATGACGACTGTCAATCAGATCAGAAATTACGAACAGCCACAAAAATGCTAGGGATGACTGCAAGGTCCTTTAAAGGATATGCACCTAACTTAACTTAATGTACATGATCCTCAATAAACAGAAAAACAACAACGACAAAAAACAACCCATGGCTTAGCCTTTTTCGCCACATTGTAGAGGATGTGTAAAATTATCTCTCCATGCCCGCACCCTGGCTTTGAACAGATATGTCACGTCCTTTCATAGATCTCTTCACGTCCATTCATAGATCACTTCACGTCCCTTCACAGATTTCTTCATGTCCTTTCATAGATCTTTTCACGTCCTTTCATAGATCTCTTAACGTCCATTCATAGATCACTTCACGTCCCTTCACAGATTTCTTCACGTCCTTTCATAGATCTTTTCACATCCTTTCATTAATCTCTTAACGTCCATTCATAGATCACTTCACGTCCCTTCACGATTTCCTCACGTCCTTTCATAGATCTTTTCACGTCCTTTCATAGATCTCTTTGCGTCCTTTCATAGATCTCTTCAGTCCTGTCTAGTGTTGTGGGGTCAATTCCTAGCAGAGACTGGGTTATTTTCCCGACCTGTACGGCTCTGAAACACAGCACATTTACACTGACTGTTTGACTGGCTATTTGACTTACTGACTGATTGATTGAATAATTGGTTGATTATTGATTATCGAATGATTGATTATGGGTCGAAAGATTCATGATTGATCGGTTGATTATTGATTGATTGATTATGGACTGATTAGTTGATTATTGGTTGATTTATTGATTATTAATTGACTGACTGATTGATCATTGATTGTTTAACTGACTGAATATTGATTGATTGATTACTGGTTTCTTGACTGATTATTGATTGGCTAATTATTGATTGGTTGCTTATTGACTGATTGGTTACTGATTGGGTTATTGCTTTGATTGGTTGCTTATTGATTGATTGGTTACTAATTGGGTTATTGCTTTGATTGATTGATTGATTGATTGATTGACTGATTGATTGATTGATTGATTGATTGATTGATTGATTGATTGAAGGCTGTTTAAGAATCGACGTTAGTAGGCTCGGAACATTACCACACGTCCTCCTCCTGAAAAGCCACCCAAGGGTTCCCGTGTTGACTATTTCAGTAGTAATTTGATGAAAAGTCCACTTGGTTTTTCCTCTAAGCTGTGTGTGTCGTCCAGACCCTCCGCTCACTGTCTTCAATTGTATTTACTTTCTTATATATCCTGTATTTTTCTAATATTTTCCATAATGGCCTTTGGTTTACATCATCTTCTTTCCTCTGCTTCTACGAGAGTTGATCATTACCGTCTCGTGTTACTTCCATGGCGTCAGTCATTCCAACAGAATTCATCATCATCATCATCATCATCATCATCATCATCATTTATTATCATCTTTCGCATTTGCCGTCAAGTATCGTAGTAAAGAATAATTAAAGTCCCATTGCTCGATGGGTGGCAATCGATAGTATCATAATGTGTGATTGTATAATGTCTTTGGTGTCGTCACTCATTTTCTTCTCAGGCGTCCTCTTCTCTCCTATCAGACCTTCTTTGATGTAGCGCCAGTGCTGGGAGTTGATGATGTTGCATTCTAACGAGATGGTCAAACCATCTGTCTTTCAGTATGTGCCGCACAAGGTGTTGATCCCACTACCTGTCTGATAACATCATTTTTAACTCTTTCTCGAATAGTTAGGTTCGCAGCTCTTCTCAAGCATCCATTGATTGATTGATTGATTGATCTAGGAACCGACATCACAGCATTCGGGACATTCCCATAAGCGCTCCGTCTCCATCCTCAGCAACCAGCGAAGAGTTCCAACACTAATAGTTCCAGTAGCAATCTGATTATATGTCCGTCTCGCCTTTCCTCTGAGCATCGAGCGTCGGCCAGATCCCCTCGTCATTCCTCGCTGCCTCATTCTAACCAGACTATGGTGATCCATTTGCTCCTCCGAGGTGTACACGTGCTCCCACAAGGCCGCAACCACATCTGCCTTGTCATGCATCAATACTCCACCAAGTTCTGCCGAGCCAGCCAATCTGTCCGCCTGTTCATTCCCCAGCACACCGGCATGCCCAGGAGAAAAGATCCAGAAAAGATTCTCAAGCATCTCATCTCGCAAATGATATTTCTGTGAAATTCTTATCACCCCGTCCTTGACTCCTATCTTTGAACTTCAGAACTCCTTCAACGGCATTTCTCCTCTCATTTGATTTGTCCTCCTACATACAAGTCTGTAGCAAGCTCGCCAGTTACCCATATTTAGTCACCGTACATAAATGCTGAAAACATTATCTAGAGATTCACTGTGGCTTCTGTGTGATAGCCCTTCCCCCGCAACAGAGCTGGATTGTCGAGAAGAAAAAGACAGAAAGAACATCAATGTTCCCAACAGACACACAACAGGGCTTCCTCGTTAAATCTGGTCGCTGTAGATGGGCGGCCTGGTGGAAGTTCTAGAGAGAGTACGTCTCGTTAATTAAACAGTGGAAATAGACAATTCCACCGTTCTCGGAAATGTGTCTTTTCTTTCTTGTCATTGCGTCTTTGTTTCTGTTTAAATTTATATTATTTATGTTCATGCTTATAGCTTCTTTGTATGTCCATTGGATATGGTCAGAACATCTTGATAGTCAGTGATAACTATTGTGGTTATGTATGTACACACACACACACACACAAAGCACACACCCACATATATATGATTGTGTGTGCGTGTGTGTGTGTGTGTGTGTGTGTGTGTGTGTGTGTGTGTGCAGATTTATAGCAGGATATACAGGATGGATGGATGGATGGATTAGTGGATGGAGGGATGGATGTGTGGATTGATGAATCGATGGGTGGGCGGATCATTGAATGGATGTGTGGAAGGATGCATAGATGGGTGGGTGGATAGATGAATGGATGGATAGATGGGTAGATCGATGGGTGGGTGGATGAATATATGGATGGATGGATGGATGATAAAGGGGTGGATTAATGAGTAGATGGATGGATAGATAGATGGATGGGTAGATTAATAGATGGATGGATGGATGGATGATGGGTGCATGGATGGGTATATGGATGGAATGTATAGAATGGATATGGAATGGAATGACGGACGGACAGACAGACAGACAGACAGACAGACAGACAGACAGACAGACAGACGGACGGACGGACGGACGGTCGGGCTGGCAGGCAGGCAGGCAGGCAGGCAATCAAACAGATAGAAACAAACAAATATAAAAACAGAAACATTGATAAACAGACCTCTCCGTGGTGTAGACCGGGATCCATGACCTCGCGGTCATGGACGAACGGGGCTCAGGCTCGCCAGTTGGGACATACTCCCCTTAGATTGTTTCGTCCTTAACCTGCGACTGGCCTAGCAAGTCGGCAGGCGATTGTTTCCTGCTCAAGTGGTAACGGACCCATCTATGTTGAAGGGCAACCAGATAGATCAGTGATTAAGGGGAAAAAATGTGGTTTTAACAGTAAAGAAGAAGAACTCATAGAAAAAATGAAAAGGCAGAACATTTGGCTGATGGGAATAGTGGACACCACAATAAAAGGAAAGGGGTGCAAGGAGATCCATGAGTTATACGTTTATCTGCTCCGGAGTAGAACAACAAGACAAGACAAAGCACGGTATAGGAATAGTCATTGAACCATGGTTAGCAAGTAGCATATTAGAAATAAAATATATATCAGAAAGAATTATAACAGTGAGAATAAAAGAACAGACAACTACTACATGTGTACATGTGTACTCACCATGTAACACAAACAACAATGAGCAAGAATGTGAGGAGTTCTTCGAAGACATCCACAATATACGTAATAAAATAAAGGAACAAGACAACACCATCGTTATGGGAGACTTCAACGCAAGACTGTAACATAACAGAACGGACATAGAGAAACATCTTGGAGCAATTGGAGACCAACACATTGAAAGAAATGATAACAGAAGTAGATTGGTAGAGCTATGCATTCAACACGACCTCTTTAAAATAAACATATGTTTTAAACACAAAGACTAACAAATATTCACCTGGGACAAATTGAACGATCTAGATAGTAACAGACAAATTGATTTTATATAAACAATAAACAACAGAAAGAGAAATATATCAGATGCACGGGCAGTGCTAAACTTAAGTATAAGCACAAACCACAAAGACGTTATTACCACAATAAGACCAATAGAAGAAGAAAGCAAAGACCAGGAGAAAACATACCATGCGAATTAGTACACTATAAAAATCACAAAGACGAAACAGTGAATGAACATTATGAGAAATAATTAAATGAAATATTTATGAAACTATCAATGGAAAGATAAACGGTGGAAGAATAATGGGAGATGTTTAAATAAAGTACTTTAAACACTGCAAAAAATAACATGTGAAACCCGAAAAAAAAAACACGCGAAACTCGGATAAAGAAAATAAGAGGTTTTTGGAACGCCAAGGTAAAGACAGCTGTAAAAGACAAACAGAAAAGTATAAAAGGTAGGTGAAAAGCACATAGGATCATGATTACACCGAAAATAGAATAGCAAGAAAACACGCGAATAGAATAATAAAGAGAGAAAAACAAAAAGACTGAGAGGAATATAGAGAAACTGTAATTAAAAACTACAAGCAGGCAACTATAAACTTCTACAAAAAGATCAGTGCAATGAGAATCAGAGAATAATCCTTTGACCCAACTGAAATAATTAACAGCGAAAAGAGAATAATAATTTCCAATAAGGGAAATTCTCAACACCTATCAGATATCACAGGAATCCTAAGAAACTGACACAGATGCCTTCTAAGACTTAGAACCAGATATACTGAAGGAAGAAATTAGAGAAGCCATAAGATTTATCCCTATTTAATAAATCACCAGGACAAGACGACATACCAAATGAACTAATTACATCAACAAGAGAAGTAGGATCAACTTGGCAACATAGACTGGTTATCCATGTGTGGGTAGAACAAAATACACCATGAGACTGAGGATGCGTCATAATCATTCCATTCTGGAAAAAAAAAGGCAGTAAGTGTACACACTTAAAGGTATTTATTTCCCTTTTGGGCCATGCTGGACAAATATTCTGCAAAATTCTAGAGAAAAGACTACCATCTACAATAGTACCCCAACTGAATGAAACAACTTGAAGTTGAGAAAAACAAGGACGCACAGATGAAGTCTTTGCTCTTAGACAATTTATAGAAAAAATCAATCGAATGTAATTAAATATTCTACTTAGCCTTTGTCTAACAAGTAAAGGCATCTGATAGAGTAGATAGAAATAAGATGTGTGACTTAAACGGCATGGAGTAAGCGCAAAAAAAAAAAAAAACTAATGTAGACGTTTATACAACAGTAGTGAAAGTATGGTAAGAACAAAGCAGAGGACACTCAGAACCCTTCACCATAAGATCCGGAGTACGGCAAGGTTGTGCCCTGCCTCACCACCCCCCTCCAACCCCACCCCCCCCCCTTTTTTCCCCCTTGTTCATAACCTATATAGACAGCATATGTAAAGAAGCCAGCCAAAGGGAGACCATAGTAGTTGAGTTGAGTTGAGTTGAGTTAAGAACCGACATCACTGCACTCAAGGACATTCCCATACGTGTTCCGTCCCCTTGTTCAACAGCCAGCGAAGAGTCACACTATTAATCGGAAACCATAGTAATGCCTAATGACGAACAGAACACAGAAGAACCAACGGCGAATTATACTATGGAAGAACTCCTATTTGCGGACAATCAAACACTAATAGCAAAATCAGAAGCAGAATCACAAGTCCACATAAATAGCCTACACGAAACGTGTAAGGAGCATAACATGAACAATAGCATCAGTAAAACGGTGGTGATGACTATAATCAAAGAAGTAAATACAACAAAGATTAAAGAGCTTCAAAGACTTAGGAATATAATATCATCGAATGGCACATCAGAAGAAGAGATTAAAAATATATGCAATAAGACAAACTAACTCAGTGGACAAATTGCGACAAATAGTAAAGAACAACCATGTATCAATAGATACTTAAAATAGCACTCTACAACACTCTTCCCACCAATTCTATGCTACCAATGCCACACCTGGACAATGACAGAAAAGGAGAAACAAACAATTACAACAATGGAAATGTTATTCCTGAGAAGAATACTCTATGTATCAAGAAGAGAAAAAATCAGAAATGACATCAGAACTAAAGTGGGGGTTTATCGCAGCGATAAATTTAATCAGACAACAAGTTAAATGGTATGGCCATATATAAGGCAATCAACTAACAGTATACCACAACAAGCAATGATGTACAGACCAAATCTAAACAGAAGAAGAGGCCAGCCATGTAAAAGGTGGACAGGGAGAACAACAAAATCCATGGGAATCTCGACGGGCACTCTCCCGCTGTTTATGCTTCACCCCGACAACGCAAGATACAAGATGAGGTAAGATAAACACTCAGACAGACAGACAGACAGATGGACAGACGGTCTGGCGAAAGGACAGACGATCAGGACAGATGAATTGATGGATGGAGAATGGATGGATGGATGGATGGATGGATTGATGGATGGTGGATGGATGGATGGATGAATTGATAGCTGGCTGGATTTGGATTGATGGTTTTGGATGGATTGATGAAATGGAAGAACGGACATATTGGCTTGCGAACAAAGATAGAAAAACAGATAGATAGATAAACGGCAATAGCGATGGTCAGTGGTTCGAGAAAGCATCCAGGCCAAATCTCTTAAACTAACCAGTGCTCCTTCCTTCTTTTTTGGAAAAAAAAAACAAACTTTCCACCAAATGTCAACCAGCCTCCTTACCATCCGGTTATAATTTAGGTGGTTCATGGTGCGGGAAATGTTTGTCTAGTTTTCTGCGCCAGTGTTAGCTGGCTTATCGGTTTGCAGTTTGTACCTGTGACGTCAGTTGGGAGATTGGTTGGCCAGCAAGTTTTCCCTGGAGTCCGTTTCCTCTGGTGATTTCTTTTGTCAGCGTTGGCTTCTTGTGCATTTTACTTGGCTGGTTGCAGTCCTTATAAGGACTTTTTATTTGGTTTTTTGCCTCCTTTTTTGTGTATTGTCTGTAGAAGCTTTTCGATGTTTCGTTTTTCTCCCTGCGCCTTTTTTTCTCTTTCGAGTTTGAGTTTCTGTTGCCTTTCGATTTCTTCATGTGTGGTCAACCATGGGACGAGCTCTCCTTCATCATAATAGTACCCACATGGGTATTTATCATTCATGTTTATGTCTGGGTATTCTTGAGACCTCTGGCGGTAGTACCCCTTGTATTTCTTGGGATTCTTTTTTTTTTCTTTTCTGCCATGCGCTTTTT
Organism: Cepaea nemoralis; assembly: GCA_014155875.1. Classification (NCBI taxonomy): domain Eukaryota; kingdom Metazoa; phylum Mollusca; class Gastropoda; order Stylommatophora; family Helicidae; genus Cepaea; species Cepaea nemoralis. The sequence goes on from JACEFZ010020750.1 coordinate 43,441, forward strand.
ATATTCCTGGCGCCTGAGTCGCTCTTTCCTTTTATGTTCTTTGCATTCAGCGATGAGCTCCTACAATGTAAATGGTGGGCTGGACTGGGTGTGCTCTATGTCGTCGTCCTTGTGCTCATCTAGGTGTTCTTCAGAGGTCTGACGGGATATTGGCGTTCCCTTGATTTTCTTGGGCGTCGTGGTTGTGCTGCTGGCTTTAGCTTGCGGTTCCGGCTTGGTCTTTTGTTAGGTTTCATCTTGCGGCTTCTGTGTGTTCTTTTCTGTGGCTTCTGCTGGTTTGTTTTGGGATAATTCCCTTTCAATGTTTGCATTTCTCTCTCTGCTTTCATTGCTTGTAGGATCTCTTCATTCTTCTTTGTCGTCTGCACCATGTGCTCCACCTCTTGTTTGATGTTTGGCTGGATCTCCTTTATTTTAGCTAGCAGTTTTTCATTGTCGCTGGTTGGTGCCGGCGTCAGCAGTGCCTTGATTTGCTTCTTCAGCTCGTCTATCTGGTTTTGCATCTGATCTCTTTCAGCTTGTGATATACACATGGCTGTCTCGCACCTCCGCATTGCTTCCTTGTGTGCTGCCTTTGTAGTAATAGCGATCTTTACGACGTCCTTGTGTGCACCTCATGCCCAAAGTGTTTTCGTGTAGTTGTGTGTCTGTGTTTGTTTGTTCTGTGCTGACGAAGGCTTTGGCAGCAACGTCCATTTTGTTTCTTGTAATCGTGTTCTAGTAAAGCTCGCAATCTACTTCTAGTTTGTTTGTTGTTGTTGTTTTTTTTTTTTGGGGGGGGGGGGGTGGGGGAGGTGGTGGAAAAAGGGGGGGGGGGGGTTTCTTCTTCTTCTTCTTCTGCGTTCATCCGGAGTTTTTTTTTTAATTTTTCAGACGTAATTGCTTTGTGCCAATTATATTTGCACCCTTAGGCTGGCACATCTGACTTCTGCGGGTTTGTTTTTTTTTTATCAGGTTAGCCTTCCCGGGTTTTGGCGATTCATTCATTGTCAGTCCTCCTTAAACGACAAAATGTGTCAGTCCTTCAAGTATTAATAATTGTGTAAACAATACCTCGCGCTGATTGCCCCACTAAGTGTACAAATACAATTCCAAACGAAAAGATTGCATAAAAGATGTCAAGAACATTACACTTTAAAAAAAAAAAAACGACATTAAGGTCAGATTAAGAAATTCAAAACGATACAGCGTCATTTTAAGAAACATATTATTTTTTGTTTGTTTGTGTGTGTGTGTGTGTGTTTTTTTGTTTTTTTTTTTGCTGGCTTGCTTTGAACTCAAGTGTAGTCCATACATGTGCTATTACTTCTAGTGCACTAGACTGATTTTTACGAGTGGGTTAACTTTCCCTATTATCAGTGCCCCTCGCCATCAAGCAAACCCACTCCGTCTTCAGGGGTATAAAATAGAGATGATGCAGTATAATATAAAATATAAATGAATCACTCGAAGTGCTAAAGTACTCCAACCGTCAAACAAACAAGGCAATATTACCGGAAAGAATACACAAAGCGAAGAAGAAACGGATGACAGAAGAAATGCGTCAGTTGATGGACGACTGAAAACATTACACAACGACAAAGAATAATATAATAATGTAAAGAAAGGATTAAGAGGTAAATCCGTAAAGACAAATGAACACTAGTTAACTGAGCCGTGCAAGGAAATCTGGATTAACTTCTGTTTGGGATATTAAAATATATGTATGAACAAATCATGGGTTTGACAGGGTGATTCGTGATTAAACACAGGATGTTTGAAATCAAAGACAGGAAAGGGATTAATGGAAGAAGATGCTTAATAAAGACATGGAATGAATACACAAGAGATGCACGTAAAAAGAAAGAGCAGAATTTACAGACGAAAGTATCTTACTAGGGGGCTTCAATTGAAAACGTTAAAAGTTTTATAGAAATTACAATAAACACGCCATTGTCTTGTAACCTGTCGATATTGTTGTTAAGGATGTCCAGGGTGTTAAGCATTTGACATCACCTAATAGACTAACGCGGTGACGTCATCACGACAGTTTAAAGATGGTCGCCGCATTTTTGACATGCACCATAGAGGAGCAGCGTTCTGTTATCGTTTCTTTGATCAGTGAAGGGGTGAAACATATAGAAATGAATCGACGAATGAAGGTCCAGTATGATGATGCATGCCTGTCTGTCCAGCAAATGTATAAGTGGAGTTGAGTAGGAAGTTACAAAACCGGTGACTTCTTTGACAGACTGTTCATGACCGGGTCAGGCACACCGAGAGTGACTCCAGAGTCGGTTTTTCTACAGGAACCCAAGCACTTTATCAGTGCTGGAAGACTTGCATTGAACGAAGTGGTGATTTCATCGAAAAATGATACATTTGTGCTGTACTTTTTCAGAATATATTCGTTAAGAAAGAAAACAAAAAGATTAAAGGTTTTAATTTGAAGTTAAATGAAAACTATAAACTGATTAGAGAAATTAGACGTAGGCAGTCAACATTGTTTGGTAACGTGATACGACGAAATACATTAGGGAACTTGGTGACATTTGGTAAGACCGGGGTTGGGGGAGAGAGAGAGAGAGAGAGAGAGAGAGAGAGAGAGAGAGAGAGAGAGAGAGAGAGAGAGAGAGAGAGAGAGAGAGAGAGAGAGAAAATAAGGAGAAGACAGAGAAGTGAATATCAGAATGGCTTGGCCACGTGACATTGTCGAGACAAGAACGCAGAGCCAATCCACGACTCTGGTGATCTTCTGAGATTGCGAACACGGCCGCCCACGCTTATCCGCATACACATGATAATGATGATGCCTCAGATACCACATTTTCGCGGTTTAAACCTTATCCTAGATTATATACACAGATGGTTCGGTGTTGAGAGGCAGGAGAAGTACCTGGGGCAAAAGCTAATGGTCGACGTTTGATGCAGGAGAGCCTGGCATATGATACCACAACATCTAGCTTAAGAATGGAGGTGGAGGCGGTCAGTGCAGCTTTCCGCTGGATGGAGAATACGACACACACACACACACACACACACACATCGTGATCGTAACTGACTCGGAAAGCATGCTGAGTAGGGTGAGGACAGGCAAGCTTCGTGCAGAGTGGCTTCCTTCGCTTCGGAAGTCATGGGTGACAAGCATCGTCTGGATCTTTTCTCCGGGGCATGCTGGTGTGCTGGGGAATGAACAGGCGGACAGATTGGCTGGCTCTGCAAAAGTTGGTGGAGTATTAATGCATGACAAGGCAGCCGTGATTGCGGCCTTGTGGGACACCTCGGAGGAGCAAATGGATCACCATGGTCTGGCAAGAATGCGACAGTGAGGGTTGAAGAGGGGATCTGGCCGACGATCGACGCTCAGAGGAAGTGCGAGGCGCGCATATAATCACATTGCTACTGGTACTATTAGTGTTGGAACTCTTCGCTGGCTGCTGAGGATGGAGACGGAGCGCTTATGGGAATGCCACGAATGCTGTTATATCGGTTCCTAAATCAATCAATCAATCAATCAATCCTAGATTGTTCGTTCACAATCACAGATTATCTGCCAGACAGCCAAAAATGGTTCGATATAACATTTCCGTAATCTCTTTCTGACATTTAATGACAGTGACTTATTGTTCTCACGGCGTTAACCGTTGTTTACGATTGCTTTATCAGTATCCGATCGACCAGAAAAATTGTGCAACTTACGTAAACACCTTTCACTTTACGCCCGGTCGTCAATTGCGATCCCGCTGTTTCTTTCCACAAGACCATTCCCCCAGGTCTGCAAGCCGCATAAAGCAGCGTATGACGCCCCTCAAGCGAAGGCTTACTGCAGAAATGAAGCGTCGGCGCAAATCTCGTCGGTGCAATTATCCGATTAAAAACCAAACAATATCACTTTATCACAGCTAGCAAGAGGCGTCAGTTTCCCTGGTAGTGAGAAACAAACATAAACACGCGTCGGTTTATAGTCTGCATGTTTCATTCACCAATGATCCGACTTGTCTCTCTCCGTACAATGTACGATTTATCACGCTTTGATAATCAATTCGCTCCAGCGATAAACGAGGTTTCGATTACGTGTCCAGTCCAGACAGGCTAAATGCTACGATTACTTGTCTAATCTGCCCGGGCTAAATGGTTCAGTAAAAACTAAATCAACCAGTATCGTTTTTGTCTAGTTCGATACAATTTATCTGGGTAGTCTCTGAGATTATTGTTGAGTCCAAGTTTACAAGACGTGTATCGATTTCCCAAACTGATGGTCAGCTCTGAACTGGGTATTGTTGAAATGAATATATTGCTCTGTATATTTGTTCTTGGCGGGCGCGCTAGCAGCACAATGGAACTACAAGAAAGCGGACTGAGCAAGATACAAACATCGCACCAGCATACTGGTTAGAAATCTGAACACAGATAAAGACATAAATAAAGCAATTGAAGAGTTTAGGAAATGCATACTACAGGCAGCACGAGAAACAGTACCAAGAGGAGCAAGTAAACAATATAAACCATACTGTAGTAGTGAACTAGATCAATTGCATAATGATGTGGAAGTGTGTAGAAAGCAAGCAGAGGCCAAACCCAGCCAAGAGCACCACAATAGATACTAGCATGCAAAAGCCAATTTTGAAAGGGCCAAGCTGCATGCTAGACGGAAATGCTGGCAGGAGAAAACAGAGTCTCTGAACTTTGAAAGAGACACAACAATGTTGTGGAAGCTAGTAAAACAACTTAAGTTTATGAGGGCACAGAGAAACTCAACGATTGCACTAAATAAAGACGGAAACATCTTAACAGGAAAGCAAGCAGCTGACCCTTTTCGACTCATTTGCACAAGATAACAATATCGAAATAAGTCCAGAGAAACAACAAGATATTCGAGAGAAATGACAGCATGCCGTCAGAATAGCATATGAGGAAATGGAAGAACCTATCACAATCAGTGAACTGGATGGAGCTAACAATATCAAAACTGACAATGAGAAAATCACCAGGAGCCGACGGCATCTCCAATGAAATGATCAAGAACCACTGGAACAATGGGCAAAGCAAAACTGCTGCAGATCTTCAATAACTCCTGGATCTTAGGTTGTGTTCCACAAGCCTGAAGAGAAACAATCATGATACCTCTCCTAAATGCAGGGAAAGGCAGTTCCAGTGCCTCCCGATACATACCAGTTAGCCTCACCGGCTGTCTCTGCAAGAGAACGGAGCTCACCATTAATCACAGACTGCAGTGAAGCATTGACAGTGAAAACATTTTTGTGCCACAACAGGCTAGCTTTAGGCAGTGCTATTCTACGGAAGATCAGACAACCTACCTCTCTCAAAAATTTGAGGATGTATTCCAAGAGAAGAAACTGGTGCTTGTGCCATTGACAGATCTAAAACCCTTTGACAAAGTCTGGAAAGAAATCTAATGAAGAAACTGAAAAACTATTATGTCAATGGAGAAATGTGCAAATTGGTGAAAGCATACTTGCACGACAGAAGATCCCGAGTACAGATAGACGGACTAAAGAGCAAGAAAGTACTACTGCTCTACAGTGTTCCCCAGGGCGGAGTCTTGTCCCCCACACTTTTTCTAATCTTCATCAATGATTTTGTTGCTAATCTACCTCATGGAATTAAAGCAGCAATGTACGCCGATGGCCTGGTTCTATGGAGCACAAATGAACATGCATCATTGGTCATCAGATCGCTACAAAGATCTGTAGATATGATATTTGCATGGGCAAATAGATGATGTGACAGCATAAACACTGATAAGTGTAGCACCACTCTATTTACCCTCTCTCCAAAACAAATGGCAGACATCATCCAGATTAATGGAATACCTTTAAGAGAAGATAAAAAAACCAGCATACGTTGGAAGTAAAATTTGATAACAGGCTGACATGGAGAAAGCACATCAACAAAGCAGCAGCAAAAGCCAGAAGGAAAATAGCCATAGTGGGAAAATACTTAATAAAAGTGTATCATCAGAGTATACTACCACACCTTGAATACGAATAAATTGCGTGGTGTTCGGCATAAAAAACCACACTACAAGAGCTGGACAAGGTGCAAAATCAAGCACTTAGTGTCACCACAGGAAGGATGAGATCAACCCCTACAGCGGAGATGAAGAAGATGGGAAGGACACAAGCACTGAGAGAGCGCAAAGATACGACAACGCTAATACAATCAGAAAAGTTCCTTAGCATCCCAGCCATTCCCTGAAGAACATATTTGAAAACCTAGCTATGAGGCGGTTGAAACAGAATCAGTTTTATCCACCAAGCCTCTGCTAAGAAACCACCGTTCTGCCGACAGTTGGTATCCCCCTGAAAACTATTCCAGAAGGGACTATGTGGAAAGAGGAACATAGACTATAACTACAAATCCAGACAAAAGTGAGATGAGTATTCGACAAGGAAGAATAGAACAATGTGCAGCTCAGAACAGCCACTCTTAGCTTCCTTGATGAAGAATACCCACAGGACTTCTGGATCGGAGTCTACACAGATGGGTCAGCACAAAATGCTGTTCGAAATGGAGGAGCGGGAGTGCACATAGAATACCCAAATAATACTAGGAACACGGCCAGAGTACCAACAGGAAAGTACTACCATAACTATGATGTACAAATCCAGGCAATCAGGATAGCAACAGATAAATTAGTAAATACCAACCATGGTACAGAGCCTGTGGTGCTATTGACGGATGCAAAAATCAGTACTTAATGCGCTTCTGTCTGGGAAAATGCCAGTACTACGGACACTAATTTCTTAACTTGGCAGCCAGCATAAGATCAACATACAGTGGGGATATATCACTGTGAAGTACCCGGAAACGAGAGACCTGATCGATTAGCTAAGGAAGGAGCAATATAAGAACAACCTGATGTACCCATTTATCAATTTAGTTGCATATCCTTCACAGGACGTAGAAGTCAACCCCAGCATTTTGGCTGTTCGTGATTCCTGGGAAAGTTTTCAGTTGAGTAGTTTGCCATTGCTTTCTGAACAATCGGCACCTATACCTTTTTGGTAAAAACCAGTACTGCTGTGTTTCGATCCCGGGTATACTAGGTTACGAATCGCGTCCGTAACCTCTTCGCCACACATACCACTAAAAGAGAAGAATGATCACATCAGTCAGAAAACCACAAAAAAACTGCTTAAGACGACTACCCCGTCCAGCACAAATCATTATTCTCCGCATCAGAAAAGGTCACAATAGATTACGCAACCACAAGTATACACAATTCAAGATTGGTGAATCAGCCATGTGCACATATGGATTGGCTCCGCAGACAGCATGTCACATACTCCAAGAATGCCCAGAATACGACATATATAGACAACCCCATGGCCTAGAGAAACAAGTCGGAGATAAACTCTATGGACACACTGAGCGAAATAAAAATGTTAAATTCATACAAGAGACAACATTGCAGTTATAGACAAATTTCAAGCGAACGAAAGAAGATGATGAAGAAGAAGAAGAAGAAGAAGAAGAAGAAGAAGAAGAAGAAGAAGAAGAAGAAGAAGAAGAAGAAGAAGAAGACTTACCAAATGTGATGACGCTGTTACACAGCAGAGACATGGCAGTAAACTGCGCTGGGACAATTTATTATTGTTATTATTATATTTGCCCCTGATTTCTTTCTTAGCATGGCCGAAAGGATAATAGCGTTCGCTCTTAAAATTTCGGTGCGCTAAAAGGGGTTGGGATTGATGGGTTGAAATGAAGATATATTATAATATAAATTTTCGGTCACTGAGCATTGAAATTGCGGAAGGTACGACGAAATAAAATGTATAACACGATGACCCTAATATAGCGACATATCGTCCTTCTGCCCTAATAGAGATCACATTCTTCGATATATTATCCTGCGGCACTGAAAGAGTAAAAGTATTTTATAAAGACATCACTAAAATATGAAACATGATATCGATAGTTCGCATCAAATGACAAATTCTACCATGAAAACAACATATCAAGTTTATATTACCAAACACACGGCATAGTAAAACTACTGATAATCACACTACATCAAGTATCAGTTTTGGTCGTAAAATCTCGACAGACTTGTCTATGGAAATTGTTCGATCGGGGTCAGACGTCTGACGAATCAGTACACTGCAATTCACTTTAGTGAAACTTGACCAAGCTTCGGAATTCTTCGTACATGTGCGTGATGCAAACTCTAAGAGTAGTCAGTTAGGTTTGGGTGACTAGGTCAGTGAGGGGTTCGTCAAGAGAGCCATAAGTATTGTGCTGTGATGATTGCAGCCTGAGGAATCCGAGATGGCTCAGAAGCTTGTACGCTTGCCTTCTGGTGGCGGTCACGTGTTTAAATAACTATCGAAAGGAGATGTGTTTTCATGAATTGATCTCAGCTGAGTTTAGTTAATTCAAGAAGTTGCTTCGTAGAACTCGGGACATTCCCAGACAAACTCCGTCCTCATCTTCAACAAGCAGCAAAGAGTCCCAATACTGATGGTACCAGATGCAGTGTGATTCTGTATAGTCTGACCTTTCCCTGGAGTGCTGCGTGTCGGTCAGATCCTCTGGCCACTTCCTGTTGTACCATTCTCTTCAGGCAATGATCCCAAGGGACACTGACATGGGTGTCTAGACATACCCAGCTTAAAGCTGATTCCAGGAAATGTTATAGAGACGTAAAGGCGACCGGGTTGATAAGGAATTGAGTTAAACTGAGTTAATAACTGACATCACAGCAATCGCGGCATTCCCATATGTGCGCCAACTTCATCTTCAACAGCCAGTGAAGAGTTCCAATACTAATGGTACCAGTAGTAACCTAGTTATGTGACCGGCTAACCTTTCCTCTAAGTTCCGGGAGTCGGCACATTCCTCTGGTCACTCCCCGCAGCATCATTCTCTCCAGGCCGTGGTGATAAATATGTTCTTCCTCACTATACACACAATTCCAATGGGCCCCGAGCACGTCTAGCACATCATGCCCCAATTCCCCACTCAGTGGCGCAGAGCCAGCCAACCTGTCTGTCAGCTAGTTTCCCACCACACCAGCATGGTAGTGGTCACAGCAAGCATCCAGTGTTGAACATGCAGCTACTACCACGCACCACACACACACACACACACGCACGCACGCACGCACACATACACACACACACACACACACACACGCTCGCGCGCGTTTCTGCATCTTCTTCTTTTATTCGCTTAACATTTCTCTACAACTGTAATGTTGTCTCTTGTATGAATTTCAATGTGTTATTTAGTTCACTTTTTTGTCCATATAGTTTATCTTCCACTGTTGGTTCTCTAGAAGGTTTTCCTTGATGTGTCGTATTTTGGTCAGTCTTGGAGTTTGTGCTCTGCTGTCTGCGGCGCCACTCCGCATATGCACATGGCTAATTCACCAATCTTAAATTGTGTATACATGTAGTTGCGTAATCTACTGTGTCCTATTCTGATGAGCAGAATACTTTTTTTGTCTGTCCATAACGTGGTAATCGTCTTGAGCTGGTGTTGGTGGCTTTCTAAAAGTTTTGATCATTATTTTCATTTTGTGGTATATAACGGGTACATCAGGTTGTTCTTCTTTGTTCTTTCCTTAGGTAGTCGATCAGCTCTCTCGATTCCAGATACTTCACAGTGAAATGGTATCCACCGTAAGATGACGCTGGCTGTCAGGTTAAAAAGGTAGTGTCCGTAGTACTGGCAAATTTCCCACGCAGGTGCGGCGCTAGTATTGATTATGAATTTGTGAACAGTAACACTCAAAATATCCAGATTGCTCATTTCGGCTGTCTAATTAATTTTTTTAATATGCTTCTTTAAAACCACATCACCAAGGCTTCCGATGATTTCTTTTTCGCCTGATTACTAATTGTCCAGGATTCGCAGCCGTATGATAAAATTGGTTCTGTGTGAAAATGGAGATAGAGGAAGAAAGTGTGAGAAAATTCTTGCCAGTCTTGTGTCATGGCACGGAAGGGGCGTCAACACGCGTATTGATCCATGCGGTCGGCGATCGCAATTTGTGGAGAGGCATGATCGCCCACGTCAGCCGGCAAGGCACTGGATGATGAAAAGCACCACAGTCTGTATCGTATGCTCTGTTGATAAACTTTGCTGAGTATTTTGCCGCTAGCTCCCCATGTAATTCCACTGAGTTTTTCCCTTCTGGCTTTTGCTACTGCTATGTTGATGTGCTTTCTCCTTGTCAGCCTGTCAACAAATGCTACCAACTTATTTAGCTAATCTTAGATAACAACAATAACATAAACAATATTTACAATACACATCCATGCAGGTAGGTAGTTACACGGTTATTTATCTAGGTTAATAATAAGAGGTAGATAGCCACGCGGTTAGTTATCTTGGCGGCTAGATGAGCAGGTAGGTAACTACCAGGTTAGTTATTTTGGCGGCTAGATGAACATGTAGGTAACTACCAGGTTAGTTATTTTGGCGGCTAGATGAGCAGGTAGGTAACTACCAGGTTAGTTATTTTGGCGGCTAGATGAGCATGTAGGTAACTACCAGGTTAGTTATCTTGGCGGCTAGATGAGCAGGTAGGTAACTACCAGGTTAGTTATCTTGGCGGCTAGATGAACATGTAGGTAACTACCCGGTTAGTTATTTTGGCGGCTAGATGAGCATGTAGGTAACTACCAGGTTAGTTATTTTGGCGGCTAGATGAGCATGTAGGTAACTACCCGGTTAGTTATTTTGGCGGCTAGATGAGCATGTAGGTAACTACCCGGTTAGTTATTTTGGCGGCTAGATGAGCATGTAGGTAACTACCCGATTAGTTATTTTGGAGGCTAGATGAGCATGTAGGTAACTACCAGGTTAATTATTTTGGCGGCTAGATGAGCATGTAGGTAACTACCAAGTTAGTTACCTTGGCGGCTAGATGAGCATGTAGGTAACTACCAGGTTAGTTATTTTGGCGGCTAGATGAACATGTAGGTAACTACCCGGTTAGTTATTTTGGCGGCTAGATGAGCATGTAGGTAACTACCAGGTTAGTTATCTTGGCGGCTAGATGAGCAGGTAGGTAACTACCAGGTTAGTTATCTTGGCGGCTAGATGAGCAGGTAGGTAACTACCAGGTTAGTTATCTTGGCGGCTAGATGAGCAGGTAGGTAACTACCAGGTTAGTTATCTTGGCGGCTAGATGAGCAGGTAGGTAACTACCAGGTTAGTTATCTTGGCGGCTAGATGAGCAGGTAGGTAACTACCAGGTTAGTTATCTTGGCGGCTAGATGAGCAGGTAGGTAACTACCAGGTTAGTTATCTTGGCGGCTAGATGAGCAGGTAGGTAACTACCAGGTTAGTTATCTTGGCGGCTAGATGAGCAGGTAGGTAACTACCAGGTTAGTTACCTTGGCGGCTAGATGAGCAGGTAGGTAACTACCAGGTTAGTTATCTTGGCGGCTAGATGAGCAGGTAGGTAACTACCAGGTTAGTTATCTTGGCGGCTAGATGAGCAGGTAGGTAACTACCAGGTTAGTTATCTTGGCGGCTAGATGAGCAGGTAGGTAACTACCAGGTTAGTTATCTTGGCGGCTAGATGAGCAGGTAGGTAACTACCAGGTTAGTTATCTTGGCGGCTAGATGAGCAGGTAGGTAACTACCAGGTTAGTTATCTTGGCGGCTAGATGAGCAGGTAGGTAACTACCAGGTTAGTTATCTTGGCGGCTAGATGAGCAGGTAGGTAACTACCAGGTTAGTTATCTTGGCGGCTAGATGAGCAGGTAGGTAACTACCAGGTTAGTTACCTTGGCGGCTAGATGAGCAGGTAGGTAACTAATTGAGCATGTAGGTAACTACCAGGTTAGTTATCTTGGCGGCTAGATGAGCATGTAGGTAACTACCCGGTTAGTTATTTTGGCGGCTAGATGAGCATGTAGGTAACTACCAGGTTAGTTATTTTGGCGGCTAGATGAGCATGTAGGTAACTACCAGGTTAGTTATCTTGGCGGCTAGATGAACATGTAGGTAACTACCCGGTTAGTTATTTTGGCGGCTAGATGAGCATGTAGGTAACTACCAGGTTAGTTATTTTGGCGGCTTAATGAGCATGTAGGTAACTACCAGGTTAGTTATTTTGGCGGCTAGATGAACATGTAGGTAACTACCCGGTTAGTTATTTTGGCGGCTAGATGAGCATGTAGGTAACTACCAGGTTAGTTATTTTGGCGGCTAAATGAGCAGGTAGGTAACTACCAGGTTAGTTACCTTGGCGGCTAGATGAGCAGGTAGGTAACTACCAGGTTAGTTATTTTGGCGGCTAGATGAGCAGGTAGGTAACTACCAGGTTAGTTATTTTGGCGGCTAGATGAGCATGTAGGTAACTACCAGGTTAGTTATTTTGGCGGCTAGATGAGCATGTAGGTAACTACCAGGTTAGTTATTTTGGCGGCTAGATGAGCATGTAGGTAACTACCAGGTTAGTTATTTTGGCGGCTAGATGAGCATGTAGGTAACTACCAGGTTAGTTATTTTGGCGGCTAGATGAGCATGTAGGTAACTACCAGGTTAGTTACCTTGGCGGCTAGATGAACATGTAGGTAACTACCAGGTTAGTTACCTTGGCGGCTAGATGAACATGTAGGTAACTACCCGGTTAGTTATTTTGGCGGCTAGATGAGCATGTAGGTAACTACCAGGTTAGTTACCTTGGCGGCTAGATGAGCACGTAGGTAACTACCAGGTTAGTTATTTTGGCGGCTAGATGAGAATGTAGGTAACTACCAGGTTAGTTATTTTGGCGGCTAGATGAGCAGGTAGGTAACTACCAGGTTAGTTATTTTGGCGGCTAGATGAGCATGTAGGTAACTACCCGGTTAGTTATTTTGGCGGCTAGATGAGAATGTAGGTAACTACCAGGTTAGTTACCTTGGCGGCTAGATGAACATGTAGGTAACTACCCGGTTAGTTATTTTGGCGGCTAGATGAGCATGTAGGTAACTACCTGGTTAGTTACCTTGGCGGCTAGATACGCAGGTAGGCAGCAACCCTGTTAGTCATCTAGGTGGCTAGATAAGCATGTTGGTAACTACCAGGTTAATTATCTAGGTGGCTAGATAAACATATAAGTAGATATCCGGTTAGTTATCTAGTCGCTAGATAAACAGATAGGTAGCTACCCGGTTAGTTATCTAGGTGGCTAAATAAACAGATAGGTAGCTATACAGTTAGTTGTAAAAGGGGCTAGATAAACAGATAAGTTGGCAGGTAGGACGATAATCATCTGTGAAGAATATTCAATCACCCATTTACACGCTTCCGTTCGTCTTGGACATACAATACTAAACCGATATTTTTATAGACGACTCGGCTCTGGTTCGTGATGTGGTCAGTATCACGATCAAGACATTTACTGGTATCTATTTTAGGCAAGGACGACCTCGGAGTCCGGATCAATTAAAAAAAATACACGCCCCATTTGCCGGTTCGAACCCATTATCATAGGGCCGGAAAGCTAGCGTCTAGCCATTATGCCACAACGGCTCATATCATCTATGTGAGTGGGTAGTTACGTCGGTAGGCAGACAATTAGGCAGATATTTAGCTAGGTAGGTAAGTATGATAGCAAGTAGGTGGTTACACGAACAGGAAGTTAAGTGGGTTAGTAAATAAGTAATTACATATGTGAGTGGACATGTAGGTAAGTAGATAGGTATGTCGGTATTCAAATAGGTAGATTTGTAACACGGTAGTTAACAAGTTAGTTTCATATTCTTTACAGGACGTAGCAATCAACCCCAGCATTTATTGGCTGTTAGTGATTTCTTAGCAAGTTTACGTGCAGTAGTTTGACAGTGCTTTCTGAACGGCCGGCACTCTTATCATTTTATAAACCAATGGAAAGCGGTCTACTGCCAAATTGCCAGCAGCTGTGTTTCGAACGCGGTACGTGGGATCACGAGCTTCGTCCATAACTCTTCGTCACCGAGCCGTCTAACAAGGTAGTCGCTACAAAGCCGCTTAAAAGTCGCCAGGGTCGACTTCATCGCACCGGGATTTTATCCCATGTGGTTCAGTCTCTTTCCGCAGCGCGGAAAGCGTTACATAAAGCACGAACTCCGTAGCTCCAGCGACGACCCCCTGTAGTCTTCAAACAAATGCACTTCTGAACCGAAGGAATCGGCCCGGAATCGGATCCACAACCTTCGAAGCCCGAGTCAGATGGCTTGACGACTTCGCCATGGAGACTCCCTTGTGGCACAGACGGACTATTCACGCACATGCAGACCTAGAGTAGCAATCGCTCAGAGCACGCCCTCGGTACCCGGTGAATTAGGTTGTTTAGTAAGCTAGTTAGTTAGTCGCGGCCCCAACTTAACGGCAAAGGGTCGCCTCATTATGCTCGGTTCCTGTGATAATGAATATCACACAAAATGCTCCTCACTGCCCCATGTGAAAAGTGGAACAGACAGGAGTCTCGACAAACGAACAGTTAGGTTGTTTATTCGTTAGCTAATCACGTAGGTCAAGCAATCATCTATGATAATGTTAACTAGTTTTAACCCCCGTCGCATTAGACCCACATACCGACAGCGCTCCATGACTTCCATGTAACAGTTAAGTGAGAATTGTCCAACTATGAATCAGTAAACGGCGAACGATGAACTGGAAAATTCGGCGTTAACGCTTTGACGGACGAGTTGCGGAAATTAGCAGAGTGCACCTAACACGTTTGCGATGTTTCCTTTTGACTTCAGCTTCATTTCTACATTACTTTCACATTAGTTATTTCTTCATGAGGAATTCCAAATTGAGTTTTTGTATTGTAGTAACAATTTTAAACTATAATTTTATTACATAACATTATTCCAGCAGTCGACGTGGCTCAAAGTATAAGAGAGCTCGCTCTTAATTTTCAGGTGGGCTGATGATGGGGTGGGGGAATTAATCCTTACACCATCGTTAAGTTAGACTTAAACGTTGACTTGTAGTTCAGAAAGCAATGGCAAACTACTGAATGTAAGATTGGTTAGCAAAACAATCAAGGGTTGGTAGCAACGTCCAGTAATGATTTTTAAAGACACTTTAGCAATTGCGTTTCTTCATTTTGTCTGTTTTCTTTCGCTTTGTTTCTCACGTTGGGTCCTTATCTGCGCATCATATCTGACTATTAACTATCTCTCTCGTTCGCTCTCTCTCTCTCTCTCTCTCTCTCTCTCTCTCTCTCTCTAGGTATATACATGTGTGTGTGTGCGTGCGAGCGTGCGTACGTGAGTGCGTACGTGCGTGTGTAAGTGTGTGTGTGTATGTGTGTGTGTGTGTGACTTTAAATTGGGTCGATCAAGGCAAAGAGAGTACCTTTGTATGATCACCAGCTGCCATGCCGGACAACTCTTTATAAATGGTATGGGTGCCGGTCGTTTAGAAAGTAATGGCTAGTTAGTTAGTTAGTCGACAGATCATCCTCATTGTACATCGAACCATTCAGTACATAAGTGCTCAGATCCCCTCCTCAGTAAATCCTGCCCCGTGTAGCGGATAACGACAACAGTTGTGTGTTGGTTAATTAATCTTCTTTGGTTTCCTGCATAGTGTTCCTGTTTGGCCACACCTCTTTTAACTTGCTGTTCTCACAGTCTGACCATGGAAGAAATCAATGGCAAACTACTGAACGTAAACTTGCCAAGAAATCACTAAGCAGCCCAAAAATGATGGGGTTGACTGAGACGTCCTGTAAATGATATGCAACTAACTTTAACTAACGTACCATCTGGTACACCTGGCCCCGGTTTGATCTCTCTCTTTATTACTTCACTACCGAGAGAGAAGAGAAGCGATCCGGCGAGAAAACAGGGTGTATTTTTAATGACTGTGCAGTGTTTGAAAATATTGCCGGTCCAAGTTTTGTATTTGCCTATTATGTTGCATGAACTTTACAGAGGGTGAATACAAAACATGGACCAGCAATATTTTCAAACACTGTACAGTCATTAAAAATACACCCTGTTTTCTAACCGGATCTCTTCTCTTCTCTCTCTGCAGTGAAGTAATAATTACACCCTATAGTTTAGTTCTTATTTCTGTATCTGTTCACAATAACCCTCAGTGTAATCCCATTTTTATTGCCGCAAGTTGTTTTCGGTAAACAAGCTTTAACGGATACAGTGCCGTGGGATAATATATCGTCAAATATGACCTCCCATTTGGACAGAAGGACGATGTATCGCCACATTAGGGTCATCGTGTTATTTGATTTGTTTCGTAGTATCCTCCGCAGTTTTATTGCTCGGTGAATGGAAATTTACATTATGATACGCGTTCATTTGATTGTGCGCCATTTTCTTTACATTGAATCAGTTAATATTCTGACATCTTGCACATCATACGTAATATCTTCAAACATGACAATCATTTCATTATGTTTCACGTTTTCAAATACCTTGATGTGTTTGCGTGTGTGTGTGTGTGTGTGTGTGTGTGTGTGTGTGTGTGTGTGTGTGTGTGTGTTAGAGTCGGTGGGTGGGGATGAGTGTTAGTATATATATATATATATATATATATATATATATATATATATATATATATATATATATATATATATATATATTATATATATGAGCACAAAGCAGATACATCATAAATTATTATATAATGGTTCCAATTTCATTAAATTATTCATTACAATGCAAGTAAAAATCCGTCATGTAATTCTTTCAAATAGAAAGACAACAAACATGAAACGTCAAGATTGAAATTGATATTTAAATATTAATGAACGTTTGTTTCAACGTAGTCCGTCACAACAAGAAAACGTATGCATTACCTTGGTAAATCTATCTCTCCATTTTGTATATAATCTGACCACTGTGTATGTGTGGACATTATGTCTCCCCACTGTGTATGTGTGGACATTCTGTAACTCCACTATGTATGTGTGGACATTCTGTAACTCCACTATGTATGTGTGGACATTATGTCTCCCCACTGTGTATGTGTGGACATTCTGTAACTCCACTATGCATGCGTGGACTAAACAAACCAATCGCTGAAGTTTCCTGCAAGATTGTTTTGACTACAATTATTTACAAAACATATACTGGCCCACTGTTTCTACGGTTATCTACGAAACAAATACTGGCCCACTGTAACAGTAAGCAATAGAAAAAACTCTTTCACGTAACTGAAGGCTTATTGGTCACACAGCGCTAAACTAATTGTACAGAACAATCAGCACTCGAGTTGAGAAGTGCTCAATATTACCCCGGCCACATTCACTTGCCAAGACCCTTCCTGACACCCATTTTAGACTGGGTCGACCCAGGTCAATTGTTATC
This sequence comes from Cepaea nemoralis, assembly GCA_014155875.1. Taxonomy (NCBI): domain Eukaryota; kingdom Metazoa; phylum Mollusca; class Gastropoda; order Stylommatophora; family Helicidae; genus Cepaea; species Cepaea nemoralis. The sequence goes on from JACEFZ010020750.1 coordinate 60,714, forward strand.
ATCCGGTTTGATGTGGGTTCAATCCCACGATCATCGGGCCGACAGTCAAGATCCTAGCTAAAACACTACCAGGAATCCCACCGGCCCAATGAATCAGCATTAGTCTTCAGTCTGTTTGGAACTAAAAGGAACTAAACAGGAACTTATAAAAATCGATGTGATTTATGATGAGAAAAGCGAGACCGTGTAATTATCAACCATAGAAATCTGCAAACAGAAGTAAAAGATCAATCATGTGCTCTAAATGAACTTCAGACACTTCAGCAAAGAAAAATGTGACTGTCACATGATTTAACTGAAGATTAGGTGTTTAACCACAGAAAGACAAACAATGTGTTGCACGATTTATTGCCTGGTGCATTTTGCTGCATCCCGTCGGGTGCTTACTGCAGAGTTATATTTTCTATACAGTTAATATAGGTCAGCATGGTCGAATGGATAAGAACGCTCGTTCTTAAAACATCCGATGTGCTGATGACGAGGTGGCGGGTTCAGTCCTTCTTCTTCTCCCTCTTCTTCTTTCGTTCGCTTGAAATATGTCTATAACTGCAATGTTGTCTCTTGTATGAATCTAACAGTCTTTTTTTTTTAGCTCACTCAGCGGTCCATAGAGTTTATCTTCCACTGTTGTCTCTCTAGGCCAGAAGGTTCGCCTGGATATGTTGTAGTTTGGGCAGTCTTGGAAGTATGTGCTCTGCTGTCTGCGACGTCAAATCCACATGTGAACATGGCTGAGTCACCAATCTACAATTTTGTATACATGTCGCTGCGTAATTTATTGTGTCCTGTTCTTCTGATGCGCAAAATAATGTGTTTAAATTAACTAGGGAATTACATTTGTGTGAATTTCTTTGTTATGTGTTTAAAACCAGTGAAATGCAAACGAGAGACTATATTGAATCTGCGATTGTCGTGGGTATAACAAATTCCCCACGTGCGATGTGCATCAGTGACTATGTGTATTGTGTATTTCAGGCAACATATATTTCATATGTTCACTTCATACAGGTCACCGTGGCCAAAAGGTTTATAAACGTTGACTTCTCGTTCAGAAAATGAGACTAATAGCAAACCACTGAGCATGGAATTGCCTAGGAATATATACCCACGGTTGATAGCTACATCCTGCAAACATCATGTAACATTTTAATTCATTTCTAATGATTTGTAACTGCAGTATGCACGTGACCAGACACAACGAAATATTCCAGGCAATAAAATGTGCAGTCTTCTGTTTATGGCTTCTTTTTTTCCCCCGCATATCCTTTACAGGACATCGCTGTCAAAATCAGCATCGTTCAGCTGATTGTTGATTTCTTGGCAAGATTACGCTCAGTAGTTTGCCATTACTTTCTGAGCGACCGGCTCACATACCTCGTAAATTACCGACCCGGAGAGAACCGCTTCCAATTCTCGCGCAACGTCACGTTACTTACGAGAGTATACGGGATTACGGAGAAAGTCGTGTAACCTCTAGACCAGTCAGCCGGCATGGCTTCTGTGCTTAACATGAAAATAATCGTTCCATTCACTTTTATTTGGCAACATCATCATGTTTTAAGGCAGTTCTGATCCCCTAGTTCATTTGTATTGCTGGTTATCCTTTGTCTTTTCTATGGATCCCGTGTTTTTGTATATTTTATATTTTATGAATGTCAGTTACTACATTTTTAGTTACCAATTATTAACACTGCCTCGGAAATTTAATGCAGTTTTTCTTGTTTTTAAAGTCATTACGAAAAGACAGTCTTCTTCCGATACTTCTTCTACATTTTCTTTCTCTTCTTTTTCTTCATCTCGTGTTTCATATAGCATTATGACTAACTCGAAAGAGAACAAAGAACGAAAAGAATATCAAAACGCACTTTAAAAAAAAACCACGTACCTCAATTATAAGTGACGCTGCAGAGAGAGGGGGAGTGTGAGGAACAGAGAGGGGGAGAAAGAGGGCAAGCGAAGGAGAGGGAAACAGTTAGGGGATAGAGAGGGAGGGAGGGAGGGAGAGAGAGAGGTGAGCGAGAGGGAGAGCGAGAGAGAGAGGGAGAATGAGGGATAGAGGGGGTGAGAGAGGAGAGGGGCAGATAGAGGGGGGAGAAAAAGGGGGAGAGAGCTAGGCAGAGAGTGAGTTTGGAGAGTGCGGGGTGTGAAGGAGAAACTGGAAAGACAGAGAGAGAGAGAGAGAGAGAGAGAGAGAGAGAGAGAGAGAGAGAGAGAGAGAGAGAGAGAGAGCTAGCTCGCGTATATGCCAGCCAAGGCAAGACCATACCGTGCCATACGGCACATCATCTCTAAGAGACAGACTATTAACTCATACTGTTGTACGCATGTCCAGTAATAAGGCTTACCCGGTCAACAAATAACAGAAGAGGTCATAAGTAACGGCTGAAGGGCTCAAATATCGCAGCTCTGTTGTAAACAGACACAACACAATTACGCTCAAAACAACCTTATCGGAGGTTGAAGAAGAAATATGAGACAAGCCGTGAAACATTTATCCATACTGGGAATAACATGGACACAGTGACATACCCCCTTCCCGTAGCGTTCGCGTGATGCAATGTTTATCCCTATATTCCATGATCTGGCCGTCCTAATACACAATAGTTCGGAGAATTACATGATGCAAGTGATGTATACGAATTTATTCAGTGGATTGTATTTCACATTTAAGCTTTAACTCTGAGGGCGGGTACTCTGCTCCTGGAAGGTTCTTCGCTGTGTAAAATTAACCAGGTACACACAACAGAAAATTACTAGACAAGATTCTAATTAGAAGTAGCGATAATTTCCCCTTGTCTTGTAATTTTCAGCATCCGTTTTTTTTTTTACCTCCCCTTGTGACGACATCGCTCTAATTTCGCCTCATCCCTAACCGCTCATCGTTCGTGTTGTCCTCCTCACGGGCTCATTTCCTTCCGCACTACATCATAGATTCATTAGGAAGCTAATCCGAGCTCATTCCGTCAATACAAACAATCGAGCTACAGAGGAAATTAGAGTCACTGACGTATCCTAGGGTACCACTATCACTGTTGGCTGTTAGTCCAGAGAAAAACCGAATGGTACTTGTACTGGCCGTCTGTAGCCTTTAAGGTGTCTGATGCTATTAGATTTACTCGGCGGGCCATAATTATGCAAGAGTGTTGTAATGAATAACTTAATGAAAGAACAGAAGGTGAGATGGGTGTATTGGGTTTTGTACTCAGTTGTGAACTGTTTAAACAAACAGTTCTTTAGACTGTCAGTTTGAATGTGTGTTCCTTTGTTCGACCTTGCTGTTTAACATTTTGTCTTTACATCATCTGTTCTTTTATTAAGCAGTTTCATATGTCTCTATAACATTAATTTGGTCGTTTATCTGTGATTTTCGTTTGTTTTGTTTTTTTCATTCGCTCGCTTTGAACTCAAACGTTGTCCATAGGAACTACTTCTAGTGGTGCTGGACTGAATTGTGCGTATGGATTAGCTTTTCCTATTAACAGTATCCCTCGCCATCAGGCGAACTCACTTCCGACTTCAGAAGTGCTTGTAATTTAAGTCCCCAAGTCAAGGACAACAGGTCAACCTTTAGTCCAACTGTCCGGTGTAAGGGTTGAACCCCTTACCTCGGCATCAGCACACTGAACTGTTTAAGAACACGCGTTCTTATCCATTCGGCCATGCTGACCTACTGGTTTTCTTTTATAACCATTACCTCCAATGGACTACAATCCCATTGAAAATTAATTTCTGTAACGTGACTGATTTGCTCATGTGATTATTAATCCGAGGCAGTATTGGACCATAAGTGTAACTTATCTTCTGAGAATGTACGGAATGGGGGAGGGATATGTTCGATTGCTTATTTAATCATTCGTTCGTGTATTTGGGTTGCTATTCTCATTTTTTTTCTTTCCTTTATTTGAACAGTCTTGTTCATTCGTTAGTTCGATGGTTCAGTTTCCCATTCGAACATTCCCACAAATGTTCATGTTTATCTCCGCTGGGGTATATTGTTAGGCCTCTCTAGGCATTCTGTTGGAATCCTGGTGATAATAAAACATCGAACACCGGTGCCTAAAACCTGACCAATCCAAGCCGAATGTTAGCCTGTCGGTGTACTGATTGTCTGATTGATAACCTGCTTACATACTAATATACTTGACATACTAATATACTTGACATACTAATATACTTGACATACTAATATACTTGACATACTAATATACTTTACATACTAGTATACTTTACATACTACTATACTTGACATACTAATATACTTGACATACTAATATACTTTACATACTAATATACTTGACATACTAATATACTTGACATACTAATATACTTACATACTAATATACTTGACATACTAAGTATACTTACATACTAATATACTTTACATACTAATATACTTTACATACTAGTATACTTTACATACTACTATACTTTACATACTAATATACTTGACATACTAATATACTTGACATACTAGTATACTTTACATACTAATATACTTGACATACTAATATACTTGACATACTAATATACTTTACATACTAATATACTTGACATACTAGTATACTTTACATACTAATATACTTGACATACTAATATACTTGACATACTAGTATACTTTACATACTAATATACTTGACATACTAATATACTTGACATACTAATATACTTGACATACTAATATACTTTACATACTAATATACTTGACATACTAATATACTTGACATACTAGTATACTTTACATACTAATATACTTGACATACTAATATACTTGACATACTAATATACTTGACATACTAATATACTTTACATACTAATATACTTGACATACTAGTATACTTTACATACTAATATACTTGACATACTAGTATACTTTACATACTAATATACTTGACATACTAATATACTTGACATACTAGTATACTTTACATACTACTATACTTGACATACTAATATACTTGACATACTAATATACTTGACATACTAGTATACTTTACATACTAATATACTTGACATACTAGTATACTTTACATACTAATATACTTGACATACTAATATACTTGACATACTAGTATACTTTACATACTAATATACTTGACATACTAATATACTTGACATACTAGTATACTTTACATACTAATATACTTGATATACTAATATACTTTACATACTAATATACTTGACATACTAATATACTTGACATACTAGTATACTTTACATACTAATATACTTGACATACTAATATACTTGACATACTAATATACTTGACATACTAATATACTTTACATACTAATATACTTTACATACTATTATACTTGACATACTAATATACTTTACATACTAATATACTTTACAAGACTGCTATACTTTACATACTAGTGAGTGAGAGGCACCTTACAGTTTTGACAGACCAAAATATGTGGATTGGAATTTGGCCAATATTCCAACTCACAATGCCTGGGCAGAGCTTCAGAGAACATATGGTGCCCAAACGACATGTTCCCTCTCTCGGCCTCGCCTTGTTTGATCCAGAGGAATGGATAACCAGTACGTCTGGAACAAGGTAGGCTGCAGACGCTGGCGGCTCAGCGTCAAATCTCCAAGACCTCGCCCCCTACAAGCAGGAGGTGAGCAGTGGCCAGACGCTAAACCTTTGGGACTTGACTTAGAGGCGTTCAGCCAAACCCCGCAGGTAAGGGTCGTATACGTGCCCGATCATTGGGCACGTACACCTGTCAGTCGCAAGTGTCTGGACCTGTGTAAGTGTGTACTACCGTCAGACACCCCGCCTGACTCGTGCGGATCCCGCGATCAACGGGAATAGGCCTGTCGAAGATATTGCTCGTCTGTTGCGGACAAATCTCCACGACTGAATAAGTAGAGAAACGATAAAAGTAGTAGTATTTCAATTGCGTTTGCGCTCCCACCTATGCTACACCCTTCATGTGCCTTCACAAAGTCGGACTAGATTCATGCTCAACAGTGTCTTCTTTCACCGCTGATTCTACCTTTAATACTAATATATTTTACGAACTAATATAATTTGCATACTAATATACATTACAAGACTAATATACATTACAAGACTAATATACTTTACATACCAATATACTTTACAAGACTAATTTACTTTACATACTTATATACTCTACATGCTAATATACTTTATACTCTAATATACTTTACAAAACTAATATACTTTACATGCTAATATACTTTACATAACAATATACTTTACAAGACTAATATACTTTACATGCTAATATACTTTATACACTATTATACTTTACAAGACTAATTTACTTTACATACTTATATACTCTACATGCTAATATACTTTATACGCTAATATACTTTACAAAACTAATATACTTTACATGCTAATATATTTTACATACAAATACAATTTACAAGACTAATATACTTTACATACTAATATACTTTATACACTATTATACTTTACACACTAATATACTTAATAAGACTAATATGCTTTGCATGCTAATATACTTTACAAGACTAATATACTTTACATACTATTATATTTTACATATTAATATACTTTACAATTATACTTTTCAAGACTAATAACCTGTACATACTAATATACCTTACACATTAATATTACTCCCGTGTGTTGCCGGGGCCCATAAGGGAAGCAAAGAATAGCAACACTGTAGCCTACCACGCATGTCGTAAGAGGCGACTAAGGAGGCTTGATGGTTCCGTCGCCCTGCTACTTAGTGAGTGCGTGGCGCGACACTGTGAGCTGTGGGTTTCGTGCTAAATGCTTTTGAATCTGCCTGAGGTTTTTTGGAACGTGACTGCATGTTCGGAGTGATGGCATGTGGCTATGTCCCAGAGTTGACCGGTTTTTGCCTTATGCAGAAATGCGTGGCTGCTGGGCTTCTGGTTGACTGCCACTGCCATCAGCGATGAACTGTATTTTCGTGGACTGTGTGGGTGAACATCTAGGAAATATTCAGATAGGAAAATGACAGCCGATTCCATCAGAGATTAACTGGGTGTTTCGTGGGGGACTGGTGTGTTGACATTCTGGTGGCGGCATTATGCACAGTGTATCTGTGCGGGCTGTTGTTTGTCGAGACTCCTGTCTTTTCCACTTTTCACATTGGGCAGTGGGGAGCGTTTTGTGTGATATTCACTGGCACAGGAACGGAGCATAATGGGGACGACCCGTTGCTGTGAAGTTGGAACTGCGACTAACTAACTAACTAACTAACTAACACACTAATATACTTTACATACAGATATACCTTTGGGTAGATGTGAATTTCCATTATCAGTCTTACAATCCTCACTGGATGTTTTTTTTTTTTTTTTTTTTTTTTAACCTTGGAGGGGAATGAGAGCTCTGCGATAAAATCCATGTGGGCTTGGTACTTCTCGACGAAAGTTGGATGAAAGTCTACACCGACCTCTGAAAGATGCAAGGCCTTTTGAGGGCTCAAGCCGCCCTAATGCTAAATCACTGGACCTGAATGAGTTAAGACTGAATCTTTACAAAGTCACAAATCAACCAAATATTTGCAGTCATTCGTTCACTTGTTGCTTTGTTCTTTGATTTGCTCAATCATGCATTCCCGTGTTTATTTGTTCTTTTATTTAGTATACATTCGCTCGCTTAGTCATTCTAAACAAACATGTATTTGTTCATTTATTGGCAAAGTTGTTTGTTCGTTTGTTTCTTTGTTTAAATCGTTTCTCGTTACGGTTGTTATTTCGTTCAATGTTTTGTTTCCATTCTTTGCCTTCCTACAGTTTATCCCCTACTTCTCTACGGTTTGACTGGCACCTTGCCGTCTTGACAGACGATAGTTTGTAAAATGGAGTTATACCTCTCCATACCACACAACCTGGGCTGAATTTAGAGACTATGTGTTGCCCATGTGCAGCATGATCCCTCTCTCGGTCTCTCTAGTCTACTCCATTGGAAATGTAACAACAATACATCTCGAACAAGGCTGCAGAATCTGCCAGATTAGCAAAGCAACGCTCTAACTGTCCGCCTGTCGGAGTTTCCCTCTTAGATCAGTTGGTGACCAAGGCTTAGGGTCTGATCTTTCTAGGGTCTAGTATCTCCTATAAAAATGCTTCTCTGAGTTAACGTGCACGTAAAGTCGTTGTTGGAACCACTTTCTGCCACTGACAGAAGATGTTTTATCGCTTTCTGCCCCAGGCAGTATTTACTATAACTTAAAACATCTTTGAGCCTCAAGAAATGATAACCCACTGGATCATCATCATCATTTTTAAACGCCCCTAAGAACCTCAAAGGTAAGAGCAGCTCTTCAGGGTTCCTGGTCACTGTGTTGAAATCCGTTTGCTCGGAGGAACGCCTCTGCGTCAAGTGTAATCTATACATTTTGCTCTCTCAATATGATATGTCGATCAGTGTGAGAGATTATGGAACACCACATCTTACACTATCACCGGAATCTTGGTTTATGTCTGTGTTTTTGTCCCAATTGTGCTAAATGGTAAAGGCACCCATCCATCCATCCATCTACCCACGTACCCTGCAATCTATCCATCCATACATCCATCAATACATCCACCCACCCATCTATCCGCCCACCCGTCCGTCTGACTGTCTGTCTGCCTGCCTGCCTGTCTGTCTGCCTGCCTGCCTGTCTGTCTGTCTGTCTGTCTGTTTGTCTGTCTGTCTGTCTGTCTGTCTGTCTGTCTGTCTGTCTGTCTGTAAGTTTCTTTCTCTCGCCTTCCTTCTCTGGCCCTCAATATCTTTCTTCGGAGGATCTCCGTGGTAAAGTAATTACGCCATCTGCCTCTCCCCCCACCCCCCTCCCGAAGGTTGTGGCTTCGATTCCGAGCAACGTCTTTCGGTTCACCTGTGCAATTTTCTCGAAGACTCCTGGGGGTCGTCGCTGAAGCTACGAAGTTCGTGCATTGTGCGCCACTTTCGGCAGACCACCCGTGGAAAGAGACTGGGTCATATTGGGTAAAACCCAGTGCAATGAAGTCGATTCCACTTGTCTTGTAAATCTTTTTTTTTTTTAATCTTCCTTCCTTGTTCTTAATCTGTTATTATGATCCGTAGCAGGGAACTTACAAAAAGCTGTCAACTGCAGTAGAGAATAAAGAGTGTTGAAATGCTATATAGAACCCATATTGTTGTATGCGTGTGAAATATGGACAATTAATAGACAAGCTGAGAAACAGCTAATGGCCGGTGAAAATGTGGTGTTGAAGAAACATGGAAAAAGTACCATGGACCAACAGAAAATCAAATGAGACAGTCCTTTAAGAGACAAATGAAAAACGGAGACTCATAGGAGAAATTAGACGTAGATAATCAAGATTTTTTTCCGACAAGTTACGAAGTGAAATAGATTAAAAATTTGGTGACAACGGACAAGCTTGATGGGAAGAGAGCAAGAGGAAGACAGAGTGATAAATACCTTGATGGTTTGGCAACAAGGCATGGTCGGGCCATGAACACAGACCTGATTCGAGACTTTGATGACTGTGTGAGATGGCAAACTATGACCGCCCATCGCCTTTCAGTGTGATGATGGTGATGAGCAGGGAACTCCTTCGGGACACATTTTAAGACTTCTTTCTTTCGATTTGACAGCAGACCACCTTGCGTTGGCATTTGTTAAATGATATGAATGGCGTTCGTTCGGAAAGTAACGTAACGGCAGACTACTTAAAGTACACTTGCAGTACTAGTCGTTCGTATTTAGAGTTTGTTGAGGATCGTCACTATCGCAAGCACGACAGCTCCAGATGTGCTTCGATCTCCTCCTTAACCACTCTTCCTTAATATCTCCTCCTTAACATCTCCTCCTTAACTACTCCTCCTTAACATCTTCTCCTTAACATCTTCTCCTTAACATCTTTTTCCTAACATGTCCTCCACCGTATTTCGACAATCTCACCAGTTCTGTGTTGGTTAATCAAACCGCTTTTGCTCTTTATAAAATATTCTCTCTATCCCCCTGTATGGCTGCACATAACTCTCTTTGTCTTCATATATCTCTATTTCTCTGTATCTCTCCACATAGCTCTGCTGTCTAAGTACACCCCACCCTGAATCTCATCATGACATTACTTCTCTATTGTTTTCTTCTATTTCCTCCCTCCCTCCTCTCCTTCTGTGTGTCTCTCGGCATTTCTATCTTTCTAAATATTTCCTCTATCTCTCCCTGCCCTTATATTCCATTCCCTTGACTATTTACCGTGTCAGTCTCTCCTTCCCTTTAATAATCTCCCCTTTCCAACCCCCTCTCTAATTTGCCATTTCTGACGCTTAAAAAACGCTACAAATAGAATGAATAAACCGCCAAATTGATCTATCCCCTAATAAGATCCAACAAAATGATCAGAACACACTATTGGGCTGATTGAAAATTTAATCTCTGAAGCCTCGTGGGGCTGTCCTGATTTCGTTTCAGCCTCTAGGGAACTACGACGTTGTAGAAAATGTGAACAGTGATGATGTGGGGAGTAGACAGTCGCCAAGAAAATTTAGGTCGCCTTTTTCCCATTAGGGCAGATGATAAGCTTGGAGAAACCCAGCATTGTGTTACTCACTACGGAATACGGTTTTATCTGTTGATATACATTTATTAGCTCGCTCTATAGAGAAGTTCCAAACAACTTTCTTTGATCATATGATGAGAAAAGAGGCACTGGAGAACATTGTGACATCTGGAAAGATCGAGAGGAAGAGAGGCAGAGACATACCAAGAGAAATGATGCTGGATGGATTGAGACGTTGGCATGGAGGAATGTCGTCAGCAGGGTTGATCCAAAACTAAAGACATAGATCTGTGGAGAGACATGAATGCCTACGTCAGCTGGCATGGCACTTGATGATGATGATGATGATGATGATGATGATGATGACGACGACGACGACGACGACGATGGATGATGGATGATGGATGATGATGATGATGATGATGGATGATGGTGATGATGATGATGACGACGACGACGACGACGATGATGATGGATGATGATGATGATGATGATGATGATGATGATGATGATGATGATGATGATGATGATGATGATGATGATGATGATGATGATGATGATGATGATGATGATGATGATGATGATGATGATGATGATGATGATGATGATGATGATGATGGAGAAGTTGTCATTCGTTGAAAAAATAGGGACTTCCAAGGATTATACTTCTCTTGATTAATATATGTAGAGGTAATGATACCCAGGAACATTCGTTCAATGGAACCTATTTTTTTTTTTTGGTGTTCTCTCCCTCGCTTTGACCTCAAGCGTAGTCAATTCACACTACTTATAGTAGTGCTAGGACTAAATTTTGCGCGACGATTAGCTTTTCCTATTAACAGTGTCCCTCACCATCAGGCGAACCTTCTCCGACTTCAGAGGTACCTGTAATTTACGTCCCCAGTTCAAGAACGACAGGTCAAAATTTTAGTCCAACTGTCCGGTGTTGGGGTTACCTCGGCATGAGCATACCGGATGTTTAAGAACACGCGTTCATATTCCCTTCCACCATGCTGACCAAGGGACAATAAAATGAGCTGGCATATTCACTATCATAGCGCTTTGGGAAGAACAGCGAGGGAAGTATGGTTCCTGGAAGAACCGGACAGGATCGATAAGCACAAAGACGGCTACCTGATACTGAGTTGAGTTCAGCTAAGAACTGAATCACTGCACTCAGGACATTCCCATAAGCGTTCCGTCCCCTCGTTCTACAGCCAGCGAAGAGACACACTGCTATTCGTTTTCATCGCTATCTGATTG
>JACEFZ010020750.1:77500-90000 GCA_014155875.1 Cepaea nemoralis
CTATCAAATGAAGAATGTTTTGTGCTATAAGTCATTGTAATTGAAAGTTAGAAAAATATTTCTTGCATGCTACATAGAACCAATTATAACACACGGCTGCCAATCCTGGACACTTGAAGCCTTGGAGATGTGGTTTTATAGAAGAACGCTGAAAAATAATGGACAGCCACAATGAGCCAGTCTCTCTGACCAAGGAGTTAGCGATATTGTTCGTAATCCCGTGTATCCCCGTGGGGACAACAGCAGCTGCGAGAATCGGCAGCGGTTCGCGCCGCGCAGGTAACTTACGGGGGTATGTGAGCCGGTCATTCACAAAGCAATGGAAAACTACTGAACGTAAAAACTTGCCTAGTACCTCAACAGCAGCTGGAAAATGCTGACGTTGACTGCAACGTCCTGTGAGGGATTTGCAACATAGAAAAATAATGAGCGATCTGGACGTATTGAGGAAAGCTGAGTCGCAAAGACAGCTAATCAGTCATCATTTTTTGGCCACATTATGAGAAAGAAAAGACCTGAAAACCTTGTAAAAAGCCGAACAGATTTGCTGAAAGCGAGATAGGGGAAGACAGTCTTGTGTCATGGCAAGGAAGGGAGTCAACACATGAGTTTATCCATGCCGTCGGAGATCGCAATTTGTGGAGAGGCATGATCGCTCACGTCAGGGGGCAAGGCACTGAATGATGAGTATGATTGGTTTCAACGTGGAAAGATTACTTTGTGGGTAGCATTATTTGCATGCATGTACATTGATTGTGTTCATGTATATGTGACACGATTGAGTCTCCGATGAGAACGGTATACCATAATATAACATCCAAGTAAATGGGAATATTCTTAAACAAGTCAATCGGTACAACAATCTAGGAAAAGTCGTTGCATGAAGGAAGGTGCCCTGTAGAGATTAGAACAAGAATAGATATGACAACAGCAGCCTTTTGATAAGTGTAAAACGAATGAAAGCTGTCAGTTAGAAAAAGAAAAAGAATGTTGAAGGGCTATATAAAACTCATATTGAAATATCGATGTGAAGCATGGACATTGAGCAGACAAGCTAAATAACAATTTATTAGCAGTGGAAATATGTTTCCTGGGGAAAATGCAAAGAATAATATAGACAGACAGAAAACCAATCCTAACTCCTACAAGAGACAAATGAGAACTAAATTAATTCGAGAAATTAGACGTAGAGAGTCAAGACTTTTTGGCCACATTATGAGGAGACATAAAGTGCAAAATTCGGTGACAACTGGCAAGATTGATGGTAAAAGAGCAAGGGGAAGGCAGAGATATAAATAGCAGGATGGCGTGGCTAAATGGTATAAGTGGGACAAGAAACCAGGAGTGCTCCAAGTCTCTGATGATCGTATGAGAACCATACCCGCCGACGCTCATCGGCATGGCACACAGTGATGAGCAATACTGATAAGTAGAGATCACTGGTATGTAAGGGACATAATCAGCATGCGTGCCTATGGATTTGTATTTGTGTTGTATCTTTAGGGAATGGTCATATAATGTGTGTATTGTTGCTGATTACTGGCGTCTGAGTCATGTTGGCATATTCGCCCTAAGTTAAATTATCGTCCTCTTCTTCTTCTTCTTCTTCTTCTTCTTCTTCTTCTTCTTCTTCTTCTTCTTCTTCTTCTTCTTCTTCTTCTTCTTTCCTCACCTCCTCTTCATCAATCTATTGTTCTCTTTGCCTCTTAACATTAGAATGTCGCCTTCATCTTCTTCCTCTTCTTCTACTCCTCCACTTCATCCTCCCTTTCTTCCTAATTTTCTATTTACCAGTAAATGCGACGTTATGATTTCAATAGAGTTCTAGCCCAGGTACACATTTCTACAGTGTTGCGAGCAGCCTTATATAGCACCACAATGGGACGAGATCAATGTTCTTAAATTCCTCTTGACCGACCCTCAGAACTACGAAGAAAGGCCAGACAGACATATAAACGGATGGTACCATTAATATTTGGACTCTTCGCGAGCTGTTGAAGCTGAGAACGCAACACTTTGGGAATGTCCTGAGTGCTGTGATGCCGGTTCTTAACTCAACTCAATTTAACTCAACCCCTGAAACTATACCTGACCTAGCAAGCTGGCAGTAATTGGTGCTGTCCTGAAAGAATATATCAGACAAACAATGTTCAAGCGATAACAAAAACAACACTGAACTTGACTATTATCATACAAAGTAGAGAAGAACAAGAAGACAAAGTGATAAAGAAGTAGTATAATCGTCACATTCATCATCCGCATCATCATGATCAGCAGCAGTCCCGTGATTTTCATCATCATTATCATCAATTACTGTCAGCAAAAGCAAGATCAATGTCATCATTATCATCAACATTTGTTACCATTGCCTTTTTTTCGGTGCAATGGCCTTTGACGTAAGCTACTGCTACGCAATCCGCTTCCCGTGACTTCCATCATCATTATAATCAATCACTGTCAGCAAAGGTATCATGATTGCCATCATCATCATCAACATTTCTTGCCATTGTATGTTTTCAGTTCAGCGACCTATGAATTAAATTACTGCTATGCATTTATGTTCCCCAATATTTAATTGTCATGCATTGCGGGGTTCCCTATACCGATGATTGCAGATTCGCTACTCTATCACATGACAGATGAGTTAATGAGACACCTACACAGCCATGCAAATCATACAGTTATGGCAGCCCACGCCTAAAAAAGACACAGTATTTCCTGCCAAATCCATTCTGAAAACAAAGCATTCAATCTGGCCACCCGACCTGGGCGGTGATTATGTTATGAAGACATAACAATTTTGGTGTCCGAACATGGAACCGCACTTGAAGACTGGAAACTACAAATGACAGTGTCCTCATGGTTATGTATGAAGCACAGCGTTGTAGTTTTCTCGGCCAGCGGGGACTTGTACAACGATCTCCCGTTGTCATGGCGCCTAGTCTCGTCTGCAAAACCGGGCACATTCACATTTAGTTATTATCCAGATCCGCTGATTTGAATATTGTTTGGTTTTTGTTTTCCTATTGTTGTAACTGCAGCATTTAAATATTATCTTGCTTATGTTTGTCATTTTTGTACTGTTGAGTTGTTTATTATTAATGTAGTTTTACCATTGTTTTAAAATTCTCTCTCTCTCTCTCTCTCTCTCTCTCTCTCTCTCTCTCTCTCTCTCTCTCTCTCTCTCTCTCTCTCTCTCTCTCTCTCTCTCTCTCTCTCTCTCTCTCTCTTTCTCTCTCTATATATATATTGAGATGTGTTTTTTCATGGCGGGACAAACAGATTTTTTTTTTGGTCATGTGATGAGAAGAGAGACATTGGAGAATACCGTGTCAACTGAAGAGTTCGACAGGAAGATAAGGAGAAGCAGACCAAGAGAAATGATGCTGGATTGATTGAGACGGTGGCATGAAGGAATATCAACATCAGAGTTGATCCAGAAAACCCAAAGACCGAGATCTGTGGAAAGTCATGAACGCCTACGCCAGCCGGCATAGTACTTGATGATGTTGATCTTATGCAATAAGTCACTATCCGTGAATGTAAGAAATAAAGTGTTGAAATGCTATATAGAACCTGTTTTGCTGTATGGCAGTGAATCTTGGAATGTAAAATGCACAAATTAGGTAGAAATTGGAAGCAACGGAGATGTGGTTCCTGAGACGAATGCTGCGAATTCCTTGGACTGCCAGAATAACGAACAACGACTTCCTGAAAGCTGAAAGAGGATAATGAAACTACAACATTATATTCAACAATACGGATGAGACAAACAGCTTTCTTATGTCCTGTGATGAGAAGAGAGGCATTGGAGAACATCGTGACAACTGGAAAGATCAAGGGGAAGAGAGGCAGAGGCCGACCAAGGGAAACGATGCTGGATGGACTGCGGCTATGGCATGGAGAAATATCATCATCAAAGTTGATCAGAACACCAAAGACCGAGATCTGTGGAATATATATATATATATATGACAATGTTCAACCTCGCACTACCTGAGCTACTTCTACAACCATCGGGATTGTTATCACTAAACAAAGCATCATACAGTGACTTGTACTGACCACCAGAGCACCATTCAGAGAGAGGACCCATAAAAATCCTACCACAAAACAGACAGAGTGGCCATGGAGAGTCCTCTAGATCCTATTCTAGCGTATATCTTTACGGGGCAATAGAACAACAAAGATCGTCGAATATTAAGGACCTTGTTCTATACGTATATGTGGACGACATATTATTCCTCACAGAGGTCAGACCACAAGCAGAATTATTACACTCCATCATGAACCAAACCCACAGAAACATTTCATTGCACTGTGTTTACTGTTTTCTACGAACAATAATCGATTGCTCAAATATATCGAAACATTATATGTTAATCGACTCCAGCCAATACTATGTAAACAGAAGGACTTCATGAACGTGACGAAATGCAGCGAAATATCAATCAATCAGGTGCCGTCTCCACAATGAAGGTTGGCTGCAATGGATCTCCAACTCTGTCTCTCGCCTTGACTGTACATTCTGTCAGACTGATCTTCGTCCATCTCTTGATGTTATCTTCCCACTTGTATTGTTGTCAACCTTTTACTCGCTTGCCCTCAAACTTGCCCTCTATTATACTTTTTGTAAGAGTGTTATGTTTTTTTAAAAGGCCGAAATATTTCATTTGCCTCTTTTTTATTTCTTGCATCAACTCTATTTTCATTCCCAGTTTTTCTAGAACCTCTGTAGTTGATTGTTTCTATTTCCATGAAATACAACATATTCGTCTGTATATCCACATCCCCAGGGCATCTATTCGACTTTCTAGTTGCTTGTCTGCGCCATACAATAGTGTTGAATATACGTAATATTTGACAATTCTTATTTTTAATGCGTAGTTAATCTCTCTAGATGTTAATACTGATTTCATGCTGTTGACAGCATTTTTGACCATTCCTATTCCCTTTTTATTTCTATTTCACTTCTGCCATCATCTGTTATTATATCTCCAAGATAAAAGAAACTTTTTACTTGTTCTAGTATATCATCGTTTACTGTAATGTTCATTGATGACCTTTCCTTTCCATTGCTAATTATCATAGTTTTCGTTTTCAGGATGGTAATATTTAAGCCACACTATGCACTGTGCTTGTTTACTTGTTCCACTAGGTTTTGTAACTCTTGACCACTTTCTGCTAATATCACGGTATCGTTAACATATCTAAGATTGTTCATGATTCTTCCTTTGATATTAAGTGCAGGCATTTCGACTTGTTTACAAATTCCCTGACGTACTCCTCTGTCTATCTCTATGGGCGACGAATAATTTTTCTGCATCTTATTGACGCCACTTGTTCCCAGTACAGGTTACTAATAAGTCCGATGTCCTTTCCTTCTACTCCTATATCTTGAAGGCATGCGAAATATCACAGAAAATAGTGCAATATTTTATTTATGGCGTGTGCATTTAAATTCACTAAAGAAACACACTATTTTGAATATCTCATGTTTAAATTCACCTTAGTTAGGCCTTTGTACTCATTCCCTCTGTCCACCACCTTTTCAACAACATTCCCTATTATCGTTTATAATACAATCAGACCGACATCGCGAAATAAATTACTTCGTATTTCATATTTGTTCGTCCCAAACTCATTTATGGCTACCATTTTCTTTGAACCAAATTTGTACTTTCGTCGAGCCTTCAAGAACTGACGGAGTGTCGACGGCCGACAGAAAATTGTCCAAGACAAAGCAGACACTGTTAAGCACCAGACAGAAAATGTGTTTGGCGCAGCCATAAAATAGGTTTAGCATAGATTTATTTCTACTGCTGATAAACGATTTATTATGTGTGCTATAGCCTACAGGAAATGTCTCCAAATGGGAAGAAAACAAAAATGAGATTTAGACTCGAACCGAGTGTTTGGTTTTCTACATGAGTCTTTATTTTCGGCGGGTATATTCTTGGCATTTCAAATTGCGTTATTGTGCCTATTTTTATTCTTTTGTGTAAAGGGGTTTGAGCTGGCGTACGATAAGATCAGTTTTATTGTAGTTTGTTTTTCGAAGACTCCTGCGGGTTGTCGCTGGAGCTACGGAGTTCGTGCTATGCCCGATGTTTTCGACAGGCCGCTCAGGGGAAAGAAGAGAGAGCTATTTGGGGCAAAACAAGGAGCAATTAAGTCGAGTCTCTTCTCTTTAAGTCCGATTTACCGATTAACTGTTGGCGTACAGCATGCCGCTTGAAGTGGTTAACATTTGATCCCGGTAAGTTTGTAGGATAAGTGTTGTTATAGCTCATTCTGTACCAAGTATTTCATATGCAGTGCACGTATTATTCCGTACAATAGTACAACAAATTACACTTTATTTACTTCTTTTGATCTAGACAGTTGTTACAGTTACATAATATATAACAGTTGTTATTTTCAGTGATTCGCTCTGGTGTGTTACTTCAACTGTTTTTTTTATTTCCAGCGGGGTTACTTTAACGGTGTCTTTCCGAAATGTTACTTTAACTTTGCTCTGACAAAGGGGTTATGAACCTAGTTCGCAATGCCGCATACCACGTTAGAAACACAGCAACGGGCTATTTAGAAATATACGTCCTTGTGCTGGTTTTCATAGAAGTTTATGAGTGCCTGTGGTTCAGAAAGTAATGGAAACTACTGAACGTAAACTTGCCAAGAAATTAAAACCAGCCAAACAATGCTGGGCTGACTGCGACGTCCTGTAAAAGATGTGCAAATAACTTTTAATTGAGGCATGCTACTTTAACTTTTTCAATTTTCTTGTGTTATATTAACTGCATTATTTCAGAGTGTTACTTTAACTCTTTCTTTCGACTGTTATTTTAACTGCATATTTCTAGTGTGTTACTGCAACTGTTTCTGCGAACATGGTTATTTTATCGGCATTTTTTCAACGTGTTGCTTTAACAGTTTCGAGCAATGGTGTTATGTTAACTGCATCTCTCCTACAATGCTCTTATTTTATCTGTTTACATCCGTCCGCGGTTGTTTATATCGTGACATGGATGTTCAGAATAATGGCGGACGGCCGATTGCTGAACTAGCTGGTTTGCATTATGCAGTAATGTGTGTGCAACTGCTGTTCTCTAGTGACTGCCGCTTCCATCGACGACGAATTGTAATTCTAGTGGCGGACTGTTTGTTGTGTTGGCATTTTGACAGCGGCCTTATGCATATATGCCTGTGCGTGTTCTAGGTTTGTCGGGACTGCTGCCAGTTCCACATTTCACATGGAGCAGTGAGGAACATTTTGTATGATATTCACCGGCATGGGAATAGAGCATTATGTGGTGACCCTTTGATGTAAAGTTGAAACCGCGACTAACGATTAATAGCTTTGCGTTAATTTTAATAATGGTATGGGCTGTTTAGAAAACAATGGCAAACTTGTGATCGTAAAATTTCATAGAAAATCACTTAATAGCCAGTTAATGATGGGGTTTACTGCCATGTTCTATAAAGGACAAGCAAGTAATCAACTTCAACGATCACGTTCAGCGTGTGGCTATAAATGTTTCTTTCATGTGTATTCTATACCTCTGTCCATTCCATTGTTTTAGAAGTTTAACTTCTTATTCAGAATCATATTGCTTTAAAATAAAAGTCACTTAGTACACATACAGAGACAAAGAGCGAGTGTGAGTTAGACTGGGAAACAGAGTAAAAATGAGAAACAGTGAAAGTATGTGTAACAAGGAGAATACCAGTGAGAGAAAATAGACAGATAGACACATGGACGGACGAACGGGCGGATGGATGGATGGATGGAAGGATGGATGACTGGGTGGATGGAAGGATGAATGGTTGTTTAGGTAGATGAGTGAGTGGATGGGAGGGACAGACTGGGTGACGGACGGACGAACGAACGAACAAACAGACGAACGGACGGACGGAGGGACTGACTAACTGACGGATCAACGGACAGACAGAAAGATAGACTGACAGATTGAAAGAATGTCATTACTCTCTGTCTTATTATATGTATGTCTGTATGTCTGTCTGTCTGGACAGACAGACATACAGACAGACAGGCATACTTAGAATATGTCAGAGAGTAAGATAAAGAGAAAAAAAATACAGAGAGAGAGAGAGAGAGAGAGAGAGAGAGAGAGAGAGAGAGAGAGAGAGAGAGAGACGGAGAAAGAAAGTGCGAAAACTAGTAAGAGAGATTGAAAAAGAGAAAAAGAGAAGGAAAGAAACAGAGTGAGGATGCTGAGAATGCTGGAGAGCGAAAGAGATACAGTTGAGAGATAGAATGATAAAGACAGTGAGATAGGTAAAGACGAAGAAGAAGCAAACAGAGACATGGCGGCATCGAAGACAAATTCACCGACGACGATATAGATCCCGACGAAGAAGAGGAACACATAGAAGAAGACGAAAAATGCCCATCCGTCCCTGACTTTCTCTTTACGGTGCCCAAACATACTTTCTCCCATTCTCTATAGATAACGTCGTATACTTACAGCTGACGTAAAGCCCATTATGTAGCTTAGAATGCTCGTATACAACGGAGAGTGCTAGTAAACAAAGCTGAGCTGGAACATAAAACAGCAAGCAAGAAAACCATTGGTAGTAAGTGAAGATATCGACTGATTCCCAAATCGAATAAGCATGTAACGGAAGACGATGATTACTGCAGTATCGATATGACCCCTATTATGTTAGAAGCACTCCGTTCCACCAGCTTAAATCGAGTAGCTAATTTAACAGACTGCGGTTTTTTTTTTGTTTTTTTTTTTTCTATCGCCGTAAATCTGACACCGCTGAAATAGATGAATATTAAAAACATGAGTGAAGTCTGCTTTAAGCACGGGTGCTTCAGACAGAGAAGAAAACAATACATTTTGTTTTCGAGATTTATTGAAAGAAAAGTCGTATACAATTGTATCATTTCTTGACGTTCTCGTCATTGCTTTTTATACCAGATTCCTCGTCTCTTTCACCTCTTCATGAAATGTCAAATGTTAGTGAATAATTTTCTTTAGTGCACTTTGGTGTGGTTTTAAAGAAGAAGTTGCGATCACCGTGGACGGATAAACAGAGTAAATAACTCATCTTCAAAGAGATTAATTCCACAAGAGAACTAGTCACGGCTATTAGAGTAGGACAGTCCACATTCTTATGAACTGTCTTGAGAACGAGGGGGCTGAAGTACGTCATGACAACGGAAAAACTGAAGAGATGAAAGGCAGAGAGAGAAATTTGATATCTTGGTACTGAGTTCTCAGAAATGACTGACAGTAAACTAAACAGAAGGCTGTGAACAGACATCATTACCAACGACAGAAGGCATATGGCATACCGCGTTAGAAACACAGCTACGGGAGATTTGTAAGCAGACCACCTTGCTTCCATACAATGGTGTGAGTGCCGGTCGTTCAGAATGTAATGGCAAACTACTGAACGTAAAACTGTCCCAGTAATTACAAACAGCATAAAATGATGGAGCTGACTGCTACATCATGTAAAGGATGTACAACTAACTTTAAACTAACTTGCTATGAGTGCTCATCAATATGTTAGAATGTATTTCTTAGGAGTAGCGGCTGGCCGAGTGGCTAGAACGCCGGACTCTCATTCGGGAGACCCGGGTTTGATCCCTCGGTAAGATGTGGGATTTTTTTCTGTTTGGGGTAAAAAGAAAATCCTAACCTGCACAGTTCGTGGCGACTGCACTAGCCAGGCGGCCTTAATTCCCCAGGCTCAAAGACTCCTCTGCCATACACCGCAAGGTACTATATTGGCAGTAAATGACAGTTGACAGTATTTCTTAGACTAGCAAATAATCCTGTTCTTGTCTTGAATAGCCACTCATCCACCATTTGATGCACATCTGCATAAACCGTGTAAGTTCTGATCGTCTATCAACGCATCTTTGAGCAGACCAAAGTCAAGTAAAAAGTCAGTAAAGGACCCACATTACACACTTATATGCGTATTGGACATATTGTGCTCCCTCCCCCCCCCCCTATATTTAAATACACCAATCGATGGGCTATCTATATAGACGGCCGCTTCCATTTCCCAAGACATTTCTTGGTACCCGTATTATGCTGGGTAGACCAGCGATCTCAGATCAATTTTAAACACCCTCCTCGATGGGAATCCGAATCCATAACCACTGGACCAGCAAATAAGCATACTAATACCACTTGATGAAATTCCCCATCAGCCATGAATGTCCAGATCGCCTTACATAACCTCTGAGTCGTACAAAGAAGTGGTAACAACCAGGAGCTAGTTCTGCAAGTACAACGTCTGTCCTTCTTCTTCGGCCACCAACGGTTGCTATTATGAGGCATTTCCAGCAACGGTCACGAAGATGATGGTTCACGAGAGTCCCTAAGGGCATCTTCTTTGTGTCAGAGGTCTTCTCTCTATCTGGTGGCCAGTACGAAGTCAATTTATGATGCTTAGAGCTTAAAGTTCCGATGAGTGCAGGAGTATCTTGGGCAGTATGAAGTTGAACATTGTCATGTCTAAGCGAGACATTTGTGTTCTCAAACCCACACTGCTGGGATTACACACAGGTCGATGAAGATCCCTGTCTTCCATCTGGGGAATAATGTTTACGATACAATATGATATTGTTAATATCACTCTTCATAAATGGGAATCAGCACAGCCTTCTCAGGTAATGTCTGTTTGCAGCAAATCTTCCGGTTCTATGCTTGGCTGGTTGTGAATCCTCAGGGCCATCGAGATGTGACTCCTCGGATCCATATGCATTGGTGAAGTACAAGGTGTTTGTAACGTCTCACTACACTTTGTATGTAGAACAGCTGTTTGTTGGAGATTTATGTTTTCCACCTTGCAAACGGAAAACATACTCTCCAACAAACAGCTGTTCTACATACAAATGTGTAGTGAGACTTTACAAACGTCCTGTAGTTGCATCTATGGGAGCGGTGTTGTTGTAGCCACCTTCTCTCCGACACTCTAGTGAAATCCAATCTATGCGGGGGCTGTGTTGCAGAACTGCCTCTCCCGTCCTCAAACCCAGAAACTAATGGGGTGTGCAAGACTCGTATTGGAACTTCCCATCTGCGGAGCAGTGTGTTAGATATAACCCGGTCATGATTCAGCACGGCTCAGCGGAATCGTTGGTCTGGTGTCCTCCTGCAGGTCTAGAGATTAGGAACGCAATTTGCAATCTCGTATACTACCCTCGAAACACAGCTACGGAAGATTTGGAAGCAGATCGCGTTAATTGTCACACAATGGTATGAGGGCTGGTCGTTCAGAAAGCAATGATAAACTGTCGAGATCAAATAACTGTCATCAGTTTCTATTTTTATTGTTATGTTTGCATATCCTATTTACTGGACATTGCAGGCAACACCAGCATTTTTCACCTGCTGTTGATGTCTTGGCAAGTTTTACATTCAGTAGTTTGCCATTCCTTTCTGAACGACCGGCTCGCATATTTTTCTGTAAGAAACTTACGCGACGCGATCCGCTGCCAAATGTCGCGCAGCTGTAACTGCCATCTACTGCCTACAATACTTTGCGGTGTAGGACAGGATAGTCTAGAGCAGTGGTTTTCAACCGGTGCGGAATTCCCCCCCCCCTCCCACCCCAAGGGGGGAATTTAGGGTTTTCGGGAGGGGGGGGGGAATTAAGATTACTTCAAGATCGCGTTAATACAAGAACCGATTACTTGATATCGTTTTTCCTTCATACTGTACGGTTCTGTACGTCTCACCCTCTAAAATTCAATTTTTAAAGTAATTAGACCCACAAATCATGTTTTATGTGGATGTCTAGACTTGTTTTAGTATGTGCTATTACATTTAGCTTCCATTATTACGTATACTGTGTAGGTGCGGGGCGGGACTTTTAGGTAGGAAATACAAAAGGGGGGAATGACGTTCTGAAAATATGGTAAAGGGGGGCACGGGCCAAATTATATAGGTAGGAAATATGAAAAAGGGGGGGGGGGGATGACGTTCTGAAAATATGGTGAAGGGGGGCACGGGCCAAAAAATGTTGAGAACCACTGGTCTAGAGCCTGGGGAATTAAGGCCGCCTAGCTAGTGCAGTCGCCTTGAACTGTGCATATTAGGGTTTTCTTTTTTCCCCCTATATTTTACCGAGGATCCAGAAGGAGAACCCGACGTTCTAGCCACTCGGCCAGCCACTCCTCTAAAGATGATAAGCTACTGAAAGTTAACTTGCCCAGAAATCACAAACAGACCAAAAATGCTTGAGTTGACTGCGACGTCCTGCGAAGAATATGCAACTAACTTTACGGCCAACAGACGCTAACCAAGAGCCCAGATACGATCAGATTCAGTGAAGGCTACCATTCGTTGTTCGCACACTATAGGTCCGGCTGATGTTAGTGAACTGAGGTTTCATTTACTGTGGCAATTCTCGCTAGAAAACCTTCACTTTCTGCTTCAGTGCATCATAAAATACCTTGACAGGCATAACACGTCGTTATTGGAATTCTGGAGCTAGCTGCAGCGGTG
>JACEFZ010020750.1:95000-102500 GCA_014155875.1 Cepaea nemoralis
CAGGCCCATTCATTCGGGTATGGTATATACTGCATTGGTCAAGATCCTATATGTCAAATATATTAACTGAGACCCTATTGGTCTTCAGGATTGTGTGATGCATGAGTCCGCCCAGTCGCTCAATATTGTTTGTCATCTCCAGGGTCCTTTTTTGTTGGACGTGACCAAATCGGACAGTATCCACACAGCTTCTGTGCTAGAGCCAAATACGTCTGATGAAGCCAGGTCAATGTATTGGCCATATCACACATGGTGTGCCTAACTCTGAGAGAGAGGCAAGGGCATATCTTGAGGAAATGACATAGGCCCGAGAACAGTTAATTTCTGGGTGGAGTCTACGCATGATTATCCTGCATACTATGAAACAATGACAATTTGCAGTAATGGTGCATCTCGGGTCCTTTCATTGACATAGGCCCGAGAGCAGTCCAATTCTAAGTTGAGTCTACGCATGATTATCAGGCATACCCATTTTGTACCGGCCATTGAAAGAAGCCTATCTATGTTAAGTCCATGAACAATTCCTCAACACCCAGTGGATTTGATTCTACAGAAGCCTGTTGAACTTACACCCAAGTACCGGGAAGGAAGGAGATTCCGGCACACGGGGTGAGATGTATGTGGACAGATCGGACAGTATATGAAGCTGGGTCTGTGACTATGGCTACTTGAGGCCATGTGCCTGAACTTAATCTGTGTTGTGTCTGTTTAGAACTTTCTGTGTTACCTGCCTTGGTGTTTTTCTGTGCTGTCCTGTATTGATTTAATAAATCAAGTTTTTAGCTTATTCCAACGAGCACTGTGTTATATATATGGATCAGCCAGAGGAACACGACAGGAAATAGGTCCTTAGGTCGAAAGAAAGAGTGACAGTGAGTCCGGGGAAAACGGAGGAGGGTTGGCAGGTAAAGACCTATCCCAGCCAGGGCTATAAAGAGAATAATTTTGAAATATTGTGATAGGGCTATTTGGGACCCTCCACGTAGCTTGTTACATGGACTCATAGTTTGTCAAAATGAGTAAAATGAGTGGAACTGTAGTAAAGATGTGGAAATGTAACCAGTGTAATATTACACGAAGTAATGCAGCTTTACAGAACAGAATTACGAACAATACAGGACGTTGCGGCAACTAGCCTTCATCAGCAAACAAATAAATACACAACACACAACATCTAATATGTGACTACATTAAGACATAAGAACGTGATGAGAAGAATAAAACGGTGAAACAATAAGAACGATGAAGAGAAAATAAACAAATTGAAAACATATTTTGCTACTTTTCTCAGAATCCCAGGCTGTGATATTAACATGAATTTCACCTTGGTACTCTTATATAGACAGACCTCGGAGTCTGTGGTGGATCTTATACCTTAATGTATTCACTGACGAGTCTTCTCCGTTATTATATTTTGTATGTTGTGTTTTGTGTATTTATTTGTTTGCTGATGAAGGCTAGTCGCATCTTGCCGTCTTGACAAATGATTATTTGTAACATGGTGTTATCCCTATCCATAACACAAAACCTGTGCTGAATTTAGAGACTATGTGTTGTCGATGCAGCATAATCCCTTTCTCGGCCTGTCTAATTTACTCCAGAGGAAAGGTAACACCAATACGGCTGGACCAAGACCAGCTGCAGAAGCTGCCGGATCAGCAAATCAATACTCTAACCGTCCGCCTATCGGAGCTTCCATCCTAGACCAGATGCCGACCAAGGCTTAAGGCCTAGTCTGCCCTACCATGACATTTAGTCTGTAGGCTGCATTTCCTTGTTCACCTCCGTCCGAAGCCGTTGGGACAATGTGGGGTGTCGGGTTTGGTGATCGCCGCCCAACATTCGGTGCTAACAGAAAGCAGCTAGTACCGTCTACTGTCATACGGTAGCTCAGGGGAGCTGAGTAGTCTCGAGGTATGGTTCCGCCTCGAGTGCTGAGGGTCCCGGGTTTAAGCCCCGGTAAGGGTCGGGATTTCTTTTTCCACGTGGACTTCTAGTAACATAATTACCCCTGGTCTCTGAGTTGTGAGATTGGACGCCCGTTTGTATTTGCACGCACGTAAAAAATGCCTTGGCAGGTGGAAACCGAAAAAGAATAGCCTCACGTCGCTGCCCGGTAAAAATTTCCAGTTAAAAATCTACCCAAAAGTATTTCAGGATCCTCGCCGATGCTACGGAGTTCGTGCACTGAGCAGAGATTCTCCGGACTCAGGCTTGCGTTAGGAGTAGAACGGAGCACTTATGGGTTACACCCGTGTGCCGTGATGATGATCCGTCGACTAAACTAAACATACGGTAGCTCAGTCATATCTGACTTAGACCTGATATTTAAAGCTGCAATTCTTCGTGTTATTTTATACTGTCGAAGTGAGAAAAACATCGGCAAACAATTTTTCCCTGGTCTCAGGCCTACAAAATACACAGTTGCATAGCCGGAAACTGGTTCAAGACAATTTATTTATATATTTTTTAAATGTCTCCAGGTCTTTTTTCCCTATACAGTGAAAATATTTTCAGAAATGTAGAAGATATAAATGGAATCATCATTGGAGGATGAAACATCAATAACATTAGATATGCAGATGATACAGTATTGATTGCAGACAATGCGCAGGATCTTCAACAATTAGAAGATGCTGTTGTTGTACATATTGAGCAGCTGGGGTTAGAATTAAATTGTACAAAGACACAGGTTGTGGTCGTCACTAGGGAGAATGAAATACCACAATGTAATATACAAGTAAATGGGAATATTCTTCAGCAAGTGAATCCGTACAATTATCTCGGAACAGTCATAACATCTGATGGGAGATGCCTTGAATAGATTAGAACAAGAATCGCCATGGCGAAAGTAGCTTTAGCAAGATGAAAAACATTCTGACCAATAAAAAGATGTCAATTGAAACGAGAGAAAGAGTGTTGAGGGGATACTTAGAGCCTGTTCTTTTGTATGGACGTGAAACTTTGACAATGTGCAGTCAGGCTGAAAAATATCTGTCTGATGGCTGTAGAAATGTGGTTTCTGAGAAAATGCAAAGAATACCATGGGCAGATAGAAAAACCAATGACCAAGTACTACAGGAGACAAATGAAAATCGTAAATTGATTAGAGAAATTAGACGTAGACAGTCAAAATATTTTGGACATGAGAAGAAATGGATTGGAGAACTTAGTGACAACTGGCAAGATCGAAGGGAACAGACCAAGAGGAAGACCGAGAGGAAAATACCTGAATGGTTTGGCCACATGGCATGGATGAGACAGGAACACTAAGCTGATCCATGACTCTGGTGATCGAGTGAAATGGCGAGTCATGGCCGCCCACGCTTTCCGGCATGGCACATGATTGATTGATAGTAAGGCATTTACCTTGTTTGACCCGTTCTGTCGTATACAGTTGTTTACCAAAGTTATAACAGTCTGGGTCATTTCGTTATTTCAGTAACAACTACAATATACCAGTTAATGAGACAACTCTGTAGGGAAGGAGCCTTAATGCGAAATCGGTCGTCACGAAAACAGAAATGGCAGCACCAATCATTAAAAGAGTTGAAATGGGGTCATTGTATAGTTGTTAAAACATTCCAGCTCGAGCAGCTTAATTGTCTTGGTGCTTCCTGACTGGTGTCTACTCAACAAAGGGACTTTTAGAGGGCACGTAATTTAAAAGCAATGTGTATGTACGAGGCTTTAAGGTTACTTCGGAATTCGCATCTAGGCGGAATTTTAACATTCTCATCTCATCTTGTTTCGTCTTGTACCTTGCGGTGTCGAGGTAAAGTATAATCAGCCGGAGAGAACCCGTTTATGGGATTCATATATGGACTCTGCTATTCCCTCTGTCCATCGTTTACGTGGTGAGCTTCTTCTTCTGCTTCCATCTGGTCTGTACATCATTGCTTGTTGTGGTATACTGTTAGCTGATAATCTGGTTATATGATCAAACTATTTTTACGATTTTGAACACTGGTCTGCCTAAGTTGGGTACTAGAAGATGTCTTCAGAAGGCTCCTCATGGGAACAGTGGACAGATAAACTTTAGGATGGCTGTTGAATGACATGACATAAAATAAAATGATGAAAATAAAAGAAAAAATTAATGAAATAACATAACATAACACAACATGGAGTCAGCATGACCGAATGGATAAGAGCACTTGTTCTTAAACATCCGGTGTGCTAATGCCGTGGTAGCGGGTTAAACCTCTACATCGGTTAGTTAGACTAAACTCTCTTCTCGTTCTTGATTTGTGAATATAAATTGCAGGTACCACTGAAGTCGGGGTAGGCAGGGACACTGGTAGAATGGAAAGCTAATACACACGCAAAAAGATAGATCCAGTGCACTTGGAGCAGTAGCACGTTTATGGAATACGCTTGAGTTAAAAGCGCGCGGAGTCATAACAACAAAACAACAATTCATAAAACAGAGGGTCTTCAGAAAATGGAGCTTTTGTTTGACCTGTTCTACTTTAGATCTCTGTCGCGTATCATCCGTGTGATGTTAACTAAGAGTTTACATTTGTCTACGTGGTTAACATAGACCCTGGGTTTTTACATTTATCAAGGTGGTTAACTTTGACCTTAAGTGTTTACATTTATCAACCTGGTTAAATTTGACCCTAAGTGTTATTTATCAACGTGGTTAACATTTTTCTTTCTACTGTTATATCCTATTTTGGTATCATCTTTTTCTTTGAAATAACCATTGCTAGGATTGCTTCCCATATGTATGTAAAGCTGTGCTCATGTTAACGTATAGTAGGTGACTGCATAATTAAGTAGAGCGATCAGTTCGCTTCCACGCCTGTTCTAGCTAGAAATATCTGAATAATAATTAGTACCCATTTTTTTCAGCCTGGCCTACCCCCTTCCCCCTCCCCCTTCCCGATGGTGTCATAATTTGGATATAAAACTCCAGCCACAACTGAGAATTGAACTTGAGTGTCTCACGCAAATGCCAAGCGTGGCGATCTGTAGATAAAGTTACGAACGAAATTTCCCATCCCGCACACCGCTTTCGAAACTCAAGCTGCGGTGACTTGGCTGAAGACCGCCTTTCGTTGGTTGTCATACCAGTCGTTCAGAAAGCAATGGTAACTGAACACAAACTTGCCAAGAAATAACAAATAGCCAGCAAATATTGGGGTTGACTGCGAACGTTCTGTAAAGGATATCCAACTCACATTTTATTATAATTAACTATTCTAACGCTCTAAGACAGTTACACAGACAGATAGCGAACAGCCCCAGGTCGCAACCCAGTTAGAAAGACCACTGACACTAAGCAGTGACAATAATCCTCCGTCTAATTCTTCCAGGAAATTATTAGGAAAGTGTCAGATTCAGGCAACTTCTTTCTTTCTTTCTTTCTTTTTTTTTTTGTGTGTGTTTATTTCAATCTGGAAAAGTGTAGAAGATTTAATTGAGAATTATGCAAAAGAATAGGAGTATATAGGGTAGATATCAGGCTTGCCTGCGGGTTGGTGGTTATGTGGTTCGAATACCCATCAATGCGGAGGATTTTTTTTAACAAGCAAGGGCTCCCAGGTCAAACCACCTTAAAATGAATAAACGGAAATGACTAGGTAAGTAAAGGCGACCCTTGTGATGTTGATCGTATCACATATGAATTGTCGGTTGGACTATAAAATGTAAAATATGTAGCAAACAAAATATATCCGGTATGACTCAAAGAATATAAGAGGATCATTTCTTTGTTTAATAAAAAGAAAAGTTAAGTAAACTATCAAAGGAGAATAAGGGTACCTACTTCCCTCAGCTAGTCTACGGGACACCCTTGGGTAAAGTGGAGTACGCGTTTACCCCCCCCCCCCCCCCCGCCCCACCTCGAATCATGGTAACGTGAAGCCATGGGTGCGGGTGGTGGATGAAGTTGAAGAGCAGTCGACAAATAGTTGTAGGTTATGGTCTCCAATTTCACGATGGCAGACAGAGGATCTCTTCTTGGAGACAATGGCTACGGTCATCGATCAGTATGGTCACTGCTGGGAGGGAGAGCAATGGGAAACTACCTTCTTTACAAATGCCAAGACCGTCATGTTTCGTTTAATCGTGCGATATGGCGAAACATGACCGACCACAATTTCGGCATGGCACATGATGATGATGATGATGATGATGATGATGATGATTATGATGATGATGATGATGATGATGATGATGATGATGATGATGATGATGATGATGATGATGATGGTGATTTGCTTGCTTGCTTGCTTTAAAAACAAAAATTCCAAATTCGGCCTCGTTCAACCTGCTTCTTTCAGCTGTGGTTATTTTTGAGGTACGTAGTTTTTGTGGGTTTATTCATCCTGATTCTTGTCTTGTGCGCTGCTCTTACGGGTTGGTCCTGACCCGGACTGGCTACATTGGCTTTTGTGTCAGTGACATCAGCTTGCGGGGGGGGGGGGGTTGGTGGCGGCTGTCTTTTGTGCTCGTCTCCTCTGGTGGTTTCTTTTGTTAGTGAAGGCTCCTGGCTCGTCTAGTTTGACTGGCTGCAGTCCTTATAAGGACTTTTTATTTGGTCTTTTTGTCCCCGTTTTTGTGTGTTTTCTGTTTGAGCTTTTCGATGTTTGCATTTTCCTCCTTGCGTCTGTTTTCACTTTCGATTTTGAGTTTCTGTTGTCTTTCGATTTCTTCCTCTTCGGTCAGCCATGGGATCATCTTTCCGTCTTCTATGTAGTAATTCTATGTAGCCGGGTCCGTCCTCAAAGTCAGTAATTTTTCTGTATTTTCTACTGGTCTCCTGAGTTTCTTGGGCTTCCTCTTTTCTCTTTCATCCCATCGCCTTTTGAATTCCTGGTGCCTGCGTTCCTCCAATTTTATCGATTCTAGGCAATCCTCCAGGCTGAGTCTGGGTGGGTATTCTGCGCCGCCTTCAGAGATCTGGTGGGATAATGTTTCCCTCTTGGGTTTCTTGGGCGTCGTGGTTGGGTTGTTAACCTTATGTGTACAGTCATCTAAGACTTCTACCACTACAAAAGCGCTTCCTTTTCAACAAAGCCAATTAGTGAATAAAATTATATCTCAAAAAACCCAGAGTATCTTCTGCCGCTGATTCAATCTAATGCAATGAACAGCAGCGTCTAAATTTGTTTACATGTCTCAAAGCCTAGATTGGACCTATACAAAACATGTTTCGCCTATTCTGGTGCTCCTTATGGAATGATTCTGCCTCCAGATCTGAAAACTCCAATGAGTCCCCTACACATTACCGAAACTCTCGTCAATACTTAATCCATTACCGACTATATGCCACCTATTCATTTACTGGTATAATTGTTCAGTATAATTGTTATTATAATTGTTTAACTATAATTGTTCCCCTATATATGTGTGTGCGTGTGGATGGCTGCGAGGAGAGGAGAGAGAGAGAGAGAGAGAGAGGAGAGAGAGAGAGGAGAGAGAGAGAGAGAGAAAGAGAGAGAAGTGGGTGTCAGTGAGAGGGAGAGAGTGAATGCGTGTGTGCGCACGTGC
>JACEFZ010020751.1:0-104793 GCA_014155875.1 Cepaea nemoralis
TTTTTTTTTTTTTTCCCGCAGGGTTTAAAAACCTATTGTTTCCTTTCACATTGCCAGTGTTTTGGGTGACAGTACACCCCCAATTTTTTCCTTTTTCTAAGGGAAAAACAAAAAAATTGTTTGATAATCAGGAGATCATGTTTGGCACATTTTGGAAGGAGAGGAGTCTAGCATTACAATTTTGACCCCGTATTTCCAGTAATGCCACTCCAAGACTGGCATTGAAATCCCCAAGGAGTATATGTTTTTTTTTTTGGGAACAGATTTTAAATACATTGTGCAGGTCCTCATAGAACGTGTTCTTGATGTAATCTTCATTGGTCATAGTTGGTGCGTAGACACTCACGATGGTTGCATGCTTCCTTCCGTTCAGCAGGGGCAACTTAATGATCATGAGCCTGTCATTTATTGCCTTCGGAAATCCAGCTAGTTTGCCGACCAGGCCCAACTTAAAGGCACATCCCACACCGGACTGGTGTCTTTCCTTGCTTTTCCTTCCACTCCAGAAGAATGTGTGGCCAGCACCTACTTCACAGATTTGGCCATCTTCTACAAGTCATGTCTCGTTCAAGGCTGCAATGTTGATGTACCTGCCTAGCTCTCTTGCAATTAGTGCTGTTCTCTCTGGGCCCGACGCACCACCTCTATCAAGTAAGGTGCTTACTTTCCAGTTCTGATTGTCAAGGGAATGTGGTTTGCTTTTTTAGCTGTACATGTTTTAACTTTGTATGTCGACCACAGTATGGGGTACCCACCAACCTGGTTAGGTAATGATGGAGCAGACAATGCTTAGGGCACCTTTTCTAGCCCCTTCCTCGTGCTACATCTTCTCCACAAGGCATATTTGAATGACCCAATGTCAACACCAAAAAAAAGATGCCTTCAGTAAATCTGGAGAGATGTGCAGCAGAAACTTTGGCACATGTGGGACTCCTGGCTGAGCAGCAAAGCTGATGAGAATCAAAGCTTTGCTGACAGACATGATACGAAAAACTTCTACGACTCACTGAAAGCGATCTATGGTCCTACATCACCAGGCATAGTTCCCCTCCTCAGTGCAGATGGAGGAACATTGGTCACCAACAAGAAAGAAATCCTTCAATGCTAGGCAGAGCGTTTCAGCAAAATCTTAAATGCAACCTCCTCCTTCGATGATGAAACCATCAACTGCCTTCCTCAAGTCCCCACTAATGAGACACTTGATGACCTGCCAGCCATAGTGGAAGTAAACAAAGCCATCCAGCAACTCTCCAGCAGCAAGGCACCTGGTCCTGACTCCATCCCAGCAGAGATATACAAGCAGGTGGGCCGGTTCTAATAAAGCAGCTTCACCAAGTCTTTACAAACATATGGGTGAACAAGACCATGCCACAAGATTTCAAGGACGAACGCGTCAATAGTCCACCTTTACAAACGTAATGGAAACCGCCAATCCTGTGACAACCACCGAGGCATTTCCTTGCTCTCAATTGCAGAGAAGATACTCACCCAGAATTCTTCTTAATCGCCTCACAGCCCATCTCGACCAAGGTCTTCTTCCTGAGACTCAATGTGGCTTCAGAAAAGAATGAGGAACTGTTGACATGATTTTCGCTGCACGGCAGCTGCAAAAGAAATGCCTGGAACAGAAATCCAAAATGTTCTCCACATTCATCGATCTCACCAAGGCTTTTGATACAGTCAGCAGAGAAAGACTGTGGAGATTATGGCGAAATATGGCTGTCCACGAAAGTTTGCCCACATAGTAGGCTATTTCATGATGGTCTGCAGGCAAGAGTTCAGGAAAATGGTGAACTGTCTGAGCCTTTCCTGCCCCCAAATGGAGGGAAGCAAGGATGTGTCGGGCACCAACACTGTTCAGCCTAGTGTTTTCAGCTATGCTGAGAATGCCCTTTGAGAAACGACGACATTGGAATAGACATCAACTACCGTATGGATGGAAAGTTGTTCAGTCTCAGAAAACTGAAAGCCCAAACCAAAACAGCGACACCGTCAGAGAACGGCTGTTTGCTAATGATTGTGCTCTATACGCCAACTCAGAGGCGGACATTGCAAATTTTCAGCTTCTCACTGCCTGTCCAACTTTTGGGGTCAATATCAACTGGAGAAAACTGTAGTTATTACCCGCCAGCTCCAGGGATAATCACACCATGCCAATATCAAAGTGAATGGTCATAGACTGAGTGTTGTGGACAAATTCACCTATCTTGGCAGCACTGTCACAAGCTGCCACAATTGATGATGAAGTGAATGCAAGAATCTCCAAGGCCAGCCTGGCCTTTGGCAGACTGTAAAAGAATGTGTGGGACAGATATGGAATAAGCCTGCAAACAAAGCTGAAAGTCTATAAAGCAGTTGTATTATCCATACTGCTATATGCTTATGAAGCCTGGACTGTTTATCAGTGACATGCTAGTGAAGAAAAGGCTGGACAGCAAAACAACACTAAATGGCTAGGTTGAAAAGCCAGGAAAGTTAAGGCTGGGAGAGTGCGCAAGACCTTCCAGTATGAGTGGACTGATAGCCTTCTTGGACGCCTCAGACAGCGGGCTTGCAACAGGAATGTTAAAACTCCTTTTTTGCAACCCCCATGGTGGACCCCAGAAGTAGACCAGGCTTGGAAAGCAAAGAGAGCTGCAGTGAAGCAGCTAAGGAAAGTGCGACAGACACCCTGAAGCTCACGAGAAGGAGTGGACACAGCGGAAAATGTCAAGAAAGACAAGGTGGAGGTTTTCAAGCGCTGTGGTGCAGAGGCCAAAAAGGCAAAATGGAAATGTTTCATGAAGGAGATTGGAGGTGATAAAACACTGCGAAAATTCTGGAAACTGCACAGACAAATGCAAAGAAAAGATCGGCCTATGACAGTGGGAACAATTGATAGAGATGATGGTGTGCGCGTGACAACAGACAAAGAGAAAGGGGAGGAATTTCTCCAGAGATTTTTAGAGCAGACCAATCATAATGATGCAGACACCAGGGATGCAGTTACAGAGGAATTATCTGGCACCATGAAGAATATGCATTATGAAGACATCATACGGGTTGAAGATGTTAAACATATTTTGAAAAAGGCAAACAACACGGCACCAGGGCCCGATAGGGGTTAGGTATGGCTACATGAAGGCTTTAAGCGATGCAGACCTGAAGGAAATGACCGACTGCTTTAACCAGAGCATTAGGACAGCATCAGTACCGCAGGATTGGATGCACAGCTATCTCATCCCTCTCCCAAAACCATTCAAGGATCATTCAAAGCTTAGCGGCTTTAGGATCATCACTCTTCAAAATACATTTGGGAAGGTTCTAAAGAAGATAGTCGCTGTCAAGCTGCAAGAGTTCTTGGAAAGGGGGAAGCTTCTTCCAAGAGGCCTGGGGAGCTACAGGCCAGGAAAAGATACCTGGTCAAATGCAACCACTTTTGCCTTTGATGTTTATGAGGGGTTCCAGAGTAGACAGGAAACGATGGCGGTAGCACTGAATCTCGAGGATGCATACAATAGAGTTCGATATGATATTTTGATGACCGTACTGATGGAGAAGGGGGTCAATCCCTGGTTGGTGAACTGGATAGCAGCCATCCTACATTCTCTCCGGGTTGCTCTCCGTCTGGGTGCATGGACCTCAGAGCCACATATTTTAACCCCGGGACTGCCACAGGGATCAGCAATATCACCGGTGCTCTTTAATGTGTATACGAGCAAGATTGCAAACCTAGAAGCACCAGGGGTTGGTAAGATACTAACATTTGCAGATGATATTCTTGCATATAGGCAGGGGAGAGATAGGGAGCAAACAGCCCAGGAGCTACAGGCAACAGTAGACAATATGATTGACTGGTGCACTGAAATGAGTGCCGTCATCCACCCAGAAAAGGCGGCTGTTTTGTGGTGCTCTCTGGACAACAGGATTGTGAAAGCTGATGTCCCAAGCCTCACGATAGATGGTGGAGGCGTCAACAGAGAGAACAAACTGAAGTATCTGGGTATCGCATTTGACAGGAGCCTGTCCTTCAAGGACCATGTGGAGACGGTTGTGACAAGGACTCAAAAGGGACTCAATGCACTTAAAACGATGGCTGCAATTGACACAGAGCAGAGAATGCTTTTCACACTATACCAGCACTTGATCCTCTCAGTGATTGATTATGGACTAGGACTGCTCACTGTCTCAAAGAGAAAAAAAAAATTAGAGCACATATAAAACGAAGCAATGCGAGTCATTCCGGGATGCACCAAAGACACCCCAGTTGTGTGTATGCGTTAAATCCTTGGTTTGCCGTCTGTTGCAGGTAGGCTCAAAGTGATGCAGGTGAAGGCATACCTTAGAGTAGCTGCAGACACAGATCACCCGTTGCATGAGGCGCTGGACGCCATTAAGGGTCAGTGACTGATAAGAGGGAAATCATGGATGGCTCAGGCGGAGGATACAATCAAGCAGGAGTGTTCCTCGGAGAACATTAGGAGAGGAGAAGAGTGGGTCAGAGTGTCCGCGGAGCAGTCAGACTTGTGCAGAGTTATAATCACATTGAGCCGGGGGTGCAGGGAGTGGCCAGCAGGGGCCATGGAAGTGGAAGTCCAGCAACTAATTCAGGATAATGCTCGCTCAGGTGATGTGATTATCTACACAGATGGGTCGGTGTTGAGAGGCAGGAGAGGTGCCTGGGGGTTCTTAGTAAAAGCCAATGGTCGATGTTTGGTGCAGAAGAGCCTGGCATATGATACCACAACATCTAGCTTAAAAATGGAGGTGGAGGCGGTCAGTGCAGCTTTCCGCTGGATGGAGAATACAATACACACACACATCGTGATTGTAACTGACTCAGAAAGCATGCTGAGTAGGGTGAAGACAGGCAAGCGTCATGAAGAGTGGCTTGCTTCGCTTCGGAGGTCACGGGTGACAAGCATTGTCTGGATCTTTTCTCCGGGGCACGCTGGTGTGCTGGGGAATGAACAGGCGGACAGATTGGCTGGCTCGGCAAAACTTGGAGTATTGGTGCATGACAAAGCAGATGTGGTTGTGACCTTTTGGGAGCACGTGTACACCTCGGAGGAGCAAATGGATCACCATGGTCTGGCAAGAATGCGACAGCGAGGGGTGACGAGGGGATCTGGCCGACGTCGATGCTCAGAGGAAAGACGAGACAGACATATAATCAGATTGCTACTGGTACTATTAGTGTTGGAACTCTTCGCTGGCTGCTGAGGATAGGGACGGAGTGCTTATGGGAATGCCCCGAATGCTGTGATGTCGGTTCCTAAATCAATCAATCAATCAATGATCCAAAGTGCCATAATCCTCTACCGCTGTTTTATAAAGAGTTTCCTTAAGTTTATCCCACTTTTCACTTGCTGTACAAATTTCTGATGTATCAATGAAAGCATCTTCAAGTTGCTATTGGAACTCAAAGCACTTAACAGGATCGTGGGTGTTAATAACATTAATCCAGGGGCTAGATTTGTGTTTAGCTGTGTAGATTCTCTTTGGTCTCAGTCTAACTCTTGCAACAACCAAAGAATGATCCGTATCACAGTCAGCACTGTGGTAACTTCAAGTTAATGATATTTGGTTCAGATGTTGTCTCTGTGTGATGATGAAGTCCAGCTGATGCCAATGGCCGGATCTTGGATGTTTCCATGTGACCTTATGCAGCTCTTTTGTTTTAAAGAAGGAGTTTGTAATACGTAGGTTATTTTTGGTGCAATGCTCCAGCAGCCTTTGGCCATTTTCATTAATGCAACCAATGTTGTATTTTCCAAGGCACAACTGGCCATGAACTCCAGTCCTTGCCCACACGAGCGTTGAAATCACTGAGCACATAAATGTAGTCAGATTTTGGAACTGCCTTGATCACAGAGTCTAGCTCCTCATAGAACAAATCCTTCTCATCATCAGAGGAAGTGAGTGTCGGTGCATATGCAGTGGCAAAACCACAAGAAGTTGCAAAGTGCGGGGATAATAGTCTTTCATTTCCTCCAGCTGTAATTTCAACCATTCCCAGTAGCGAATTCTTCACTGCAAAGCCCACACAGTGTAGCCTTTTTTCTGCCTGCCCTCTACCCTTCCAAAAAAAGGTGTAATTGTTTTCCCTGAGTGATCCTTCTTCCTCAGCGAGGCGAGTCTCCTGCTGGCCAGCAATAATTCCAGCTTTGATTCCGAGACCGGTTAAGACCAGGGATGGAGTTATACCTCTCCATAGCACAAAGCCTGGGCTAAAATATAGAGACCATGTGTTGCCCATGCAGCATGATCCCTCTCTCGGCCTGTCTAGTTCACTCCAGAGGAATGGTAACACCAATACATCTGGAACAAGACAAGCTGCAGAAGCTGCTGGATCAGCAAAGCAATGCTCTAACTGTCCGCCTGTTGGAGCTTCGATCCCATATCTCTGTTGTGTGTGTGTGTGCATGCGCACGTAATCTAAAAGGTGACCACCTACAGTAAATACAATCTATTACATTAACAATTGCTGCATGTCACAGACATTTACATGCCTTATTATTTCTATTTTACATGAAATCTGTACTTGAGATGCTCCTGTCTGGGAAATTGCCAGTACTACGGACACTACTTTCTGAACTTTGCAGCCAGCGTAAGGTCACCATACACAGCCGGTGTGTTACTGACCACATCGCCCAGTGAGTGATACATGGCCCAGTGAGTGATACATGGCCCAGTGAGTGATACATGGCCCAGTGAGTGATACATGGCCCAGTGAGTGATACATGGCCCAGTGGGTGATACATCTCCCAGTGGGTGATACATCTCCCAGTGAGTGATACATCTCCCAGTGAGTGATACATGGCCCAGTGAGTGATACATGGCCCAGTGAGTGATACATGGCCCAGTGAGTGATACATGGCCCAGTGAGTGATACATGGCCCAGTGAGTGATACATGGCCCAGTGAGTGATACATGGCCCAGTGAGTGATACATGGCCCAGTGAGTGATACATGGCCCAGTGAGTGATACATGGCCCAGTGAGTGATACATGGCCCAGTGAGTGATACATGGCCCAGTGAGTGCTACATGGGCCAGTGAATGATACATGGGCCAGTGAGTGATACATGGGCCAGTGAGTGATACATGGCCCAGTGAGTGATACATGGCCCAGTGAGTGATACATGGCCCAGTGAGTGCTACATGGCCCAGTGAGTGCTACATGGCCCAGTGAGTGATACATGGCGCAGTGAGTGATACATGGCCCAGTGAGTGATACATGGCCCATTGAGTGATACATGGCGCAGTGAGTGATACATGGCCCAGTGAGTGATACATGGCCCAGTGAGTGATACATCTCCCAGTGAGTGCTACATCTCCCAGTGAGTGCTACATCTCCCAGTGAGTGCTACATGGCCCAGTGAGTGCTACATGGCCCAGTGAGTGCTACATGACCCAGTGAGTGCTACATCTCCCAGTGAGTGATACATGGCCCAGTGAGTGCTACATGGCCCAGTGAGTGCTACATGGCCCAGTGAGTGCTACATGGCCCAGTGAGTGATACATGGCCCAGTGAGTGCTACATGGCCCAGTGAGTGCTACATGGCCCAGTGAGTGCTACATGGCCCAGTGAGTGCTACATGGCCCAGTGAGTGATACATGGCCCAGTGAGTGCTACATGGCACAGTGAGTGCTACATGGCCCAGTGAGTGCTACATGGCCCAGTGAGTGATACATGGCCCAGTGAGTGCTACATCTCACAGTGAGTGCTACATGGCCCAGTGAGTGCTATAGTGAGTGCTACATGGCCCAGTGAGTGCTACATGGCCCAGTGAGTGCTACATGGCCCAGTGAGTGATACATGGTCCAGTGAGTGATACATGGCCCAGTGAGTGATACATGGCCCAGTGAGTGCTACATGGCCCAGTGAGTGCTACATGGCCCAGTGAGTGCTACATAGCCCAGTGAGTGCTACATGGCCCAGTGAGTGCTACATGGCCCAGTGAGTGCTACATGGCCCAGTAAGTGATACATGGCCCAGTGAGTGATACATGGCCCAGTAAGTGATACATGGTCCAGTGAGTGATACATGGTCCAGTGAGTGATACATGGCCCAGTGAGTGCTACATGGCCCAGTGAGTGCTACATGGCCCAGTGAGTGCTACATGGCCCAGTGAGTGATACATGGCCCAGTGAGTGATACATGGCCCAGTGAGTGATACATCTCCCAGTGAGTGATACATGGCCCAGTGAGTGATACATGGCCCAGTGAGTGCTACATGGCCCAGTGAGTGCTACATGGCCCAGTGAGTGCTACATGGCCCAGTGAGTGATACATGGCCCAGTGAGTGTACATGGCCCAGTGAGTGCATGGCCCAGTGAGTACATGGCCCAGTGATGATACATGGCCCAGGGGATACATGGCCCAGTGAGGTACTCAGTGCGTAAGTGATACATGGCCCAGTGAGTGATAATGGCCCAGGAGTATACATGGCCCAGTGAGTGATACATGGCCCAGTGAGTGATACATGGCCCAGTGAGTGTACATGGCCCAGTGAGTGCTACGGCCCAGTGAGTGCACATGGCCCAGTGAGTGATACATGGCCCAGTGAGTGATACATGGCCCAGAGTGTACAGCCCAGTGAGTGATACATGGCCCAGTGAGTGATACATGGCCCAGTGAGTGATACATGGCCCAGTGAGTGCTACATGGCCCAGTAGTGATACAGCAGATGGCCCAGTGAGGTACATGGCCCAGTGGTGCTACATGGCCCAGTGAGTGCTACATGGCCCAGTGAGTGACATGGCCCAGTGAGTGATACATGGCCCAGTGAGTGATACATGGCCCAGTGAGTGCTACATGGCCCAGTGAGTGATACAGGCCCAGTAGTGATACATGGCCGTGAGTGCTACATGGCCCAGTGAGTGATACATGGCCCAGTGAGTGATACATGGCCCAGTGAGTGATACATGGCCCAGTGAGTGATACATGGCCCAGTGAGTGCTACATGGCCCAGTGAGTGCTACATGGCCCAGTGAGTGATACATGGCCCAGTGAGTGATACATGGCCCAGTGAGTGATACATGGCCCAGTGAGTGCTACATGGCCCAGTGAGTGACATGGCCCAGTGAGTGCTACATGGCCCAGTGAGTGCTACATGGCCCAGTGAGTGCTACATGGCCCAGTGAGTGATACATGGCCCAGTGAGTGCTACATGGCCCAGTGAGTGATACATGGCCCAGTGAGTGCTACATGGCCCAGTGAGTGATACATGGCCCAGTGAGTGCTACATGGCCCAGTGAGTGCTACATGGCCCAGTGAGTGATACATGGCCCAGTGAGTGATACATGGCCCAGTGAGTGATACATGGCCCAGTGAGTGATACATGGCCCAGTGAGTGATACATGGCCCAGTGAGTGCTACATGGCCCAGTGAGTGATACATGGCCCAGTGAGTGATACATGGCCCAGTGAGTGATACATGGCCCAGTGAGTGATACATGGCCCAGTGAGTGATACATGGCCCAGTGAGTGATACATGGCCCAGTGAGTGATACATGGCCCAGTGAGTGATACATGGCCCAGTGAGTGATACATGGCCCAGTGAGTTGCTACATGGCCCAGTGAGTGATACATGGCCCAGTGAGTGATACATGGCCCAGTGAGTGATACATGGCCCAGTGAGTGATACATGGCCGTGAGTGATACATGGCCAGTAATGATACATGGCCCAGTGAGTGCTACATGGCCCATATGTACATGGCCCAGTGAGTGATACATGGCCAGTAGTGATACATGGCCCAGTGAGTGATACATGGCCCTGAGTGTACATGGCCCAGTGAGGTACATGGCCCAAGGCCATGGCCAGAGTGATACATGGCCCAGTGAGTGTACATGGCCCATGAGTGATAATGGCCCAGTGAGTGATACATGGCCCAGTGAGTGATAGTGTACATGGCCCAGTGAGTGATACATGGCCCAGTGAGTGATACATGGCCCAGTGAGTGATACATGGCCCAGTGAGTGATACATGGCCCAGTGATACATGGCCCAGTGAGTGATACATGGCCCAGTGAGTGATACATGGCCCAGTGAGTGATACATGCCCAGTGAGTGATACATGGCCCAGTGAGTGATACATGGCCCAGTGAGATACATGGCCCAGTGAGTGATACATGGCCAGTGCCACAGTGATACATGGCCCAGTGAGGTTGCCCAGTGAGTGATACATGGCCCAGTGAGTGATACATGGCCCAGTGGGCATGGCCCAGTGAGTGATACATGGCCCAGTGAGTGATACATGGCCCCAGTGAGTGATACATGGCCCAGTGAGTGATACTGGCCAGTGATGCCCATGTGACATGGCCCAGTGAGTGCTACATGGCCCAGTGAGTGATACATGGCCCGTAGTGTACAGCCGGATGATACATGGCCCAGGAGTGATACATGGCCCAGTGAGTGATACATGGCCCAGTGTAGGCATACATGGCCCAGTGAGTGATACATGGCCCAGTGAGTGATACATGGCCCAGTGAGTGATACATGGCCCAGAGTGATACATGGCCCAGTGAGTGATACATGGCCCAGTGAGTGATACATGGCCCAGTGAGTGATACATGGCCCAGTGAGTGTACATGGCCCAGTGAGTGATACATGGCCCAGTTGATGGCAGTGAGATCAGGCCGTGAGTGATACAGGCCCAGTGAGTGATACATGGCCCAGTGAGTGATACTGGCCAGTGAGTGATACTGGCCCAGTGAGTGATACATGGCCCAGTGAGTGATACATGGCCCAGTGAGTGATACATGGCCCAGTGAGTGATACATGGCCCAGTGAGTGATACATGGCCCAGTGAGTGATAGGCCCAGTAAGTGACATGGCCAGTGAGTGCTACATGGCCCAGTGAGTGATACATGGCCCAGTAAGTGCTACATGGCCCAGTGAGTGATACATGGCCCAGTGAGTGATACATGGCCCAGTGAGTGCTACATGGCCCAGTGAGTGATACATGGCCCAGTGAGTGATACATGGCCCAGTGAGTGATACATGGCCCAGTGAGTGATACATGGCCCAGTGAGTGATACATGGCCCAGTGAGTGATACATGGCCCAGTGAGTGATACATGGCCCAGTGAGTGATACATGGCCCAGTGAGGGTTACATGGCCCAGTGAGTGATACATGGCCCAGTGAGTGATACATGGCCCAGTGAGTGATACATGGCCCAGTGAGTGATACATGGCCCAGTGAGTGATACATGGCCCAGTGAGTGCTACATGGCCCAGTGAGTGCTACATGGCCCAGTGAGTGCTACATGGCCCAGTGAGTGATACATGGCCCAGTGAGTGATACATGGCCCAGTGAGTGATACATGGCCCAGTGAGTGCTACATGGCCCTGTGAGTGATACATGGCCCTGTGAGTGATACATGGCGCAGTGAGTTCTACATGGCCCAGTGAGTGATACATGGCCCAGTGAGTGATACATGGCCCAGTGAGTGATACATGGCCCAGTGAGTGCTACATGGCCCAGTGAGTGCTACATCTCCCAGTGAGTGATACATGGCCCAGTGAGTGATACATGGCCCAGTGAGTGATACATGGCCCAGTGAGTGATACATGGCCCAGTGAGTGATACATGGCCCAGTGAGTGCTACATCTCCCAGTGAGTGCTACATGGCCCAGTGAGTGATACATGGCCCAGTGAGTGATACATGGCCCAGTGAGTGATACATCTCCCAGTGTGATAAATGGCCCAGTGAGTGATACATGCCAGTGAGTGATACATGGCCCAGTGAGTGATACATCTCCCAGTGAGTGATACATGGCCCAGTGAGTGATACATGGCCCAGTGAGTGATACATGGCCCAGTGAGTGATACATGGCCCAGAGAGTGATACATGGCCCAGTGAGTGATACATGGCCCAGTGAGTGCTACATCGCCCAGTGAGTGATACATGGCCCAGTGAGTGATACATGGCCCAGTGAGTGCTACATGGCATAGTGAGTGATACATGGCCCAGTGAGTGATACATGGCCCAGTGAGTGATACATGGCCCAGTGAGTGATACTGGCCCAGTGAGTGCTACATCTCCCAGTGAGTGATACATGGCCCAGTGAGTGATACATGGCCAGTGAGTGATACATGGCCCAGTGAGTGATACATGGCCAGTGAGTGCTACATGGCCCAGTGAGTGCTACATGGCCCAGTGAGTCATACATGGCCCAGTGAGTGCTACATGGCCCAGTGAGTGCTACATGGCCCAGTGAGTGCTACATGGCCCAGTGAGTGCTACATCTCCCAGTGAGTGATACATGGCCCAGTGAGTGCTACATGGCCCAGTGAGTGCTACATGGCCCAGTGAGTGCTACATGGCCCAGTGAGTGATACATGGCCCAGTGAGTGCTACATGGCCCAGTGAGTGATACATGGCCCAGTGAGTGCTACATGGCCCAGTGAGTGATACATGGCCCAGTGAGTGATACATGGCCCAGTGAGTGATACATGGCCCAGTGAGTGATACATGGCCCAGTGAGTGATACATGGCCCAGTGAGTGATACATGGCCCAGTGAGTGATACATCGCCCAGTGAGTGATACATGGCCCAGTGAGTGCTACATCTCCCAGTGAGTGCTACATGGCCCAGTGAGTGATACATGGCCCAGTGAGTGATACATGG
The DNA here is from genome assembly GCA_014155875.1 of Cepaea nemoralis. Lineage (NCBI taxonomy): Eukaryota > Metazoa > Mollusca > Gastropoda > Stylommatophora > Helicidae > Cepaea > Cepaea nemoralis. The sequence goes on from JACEFZ010020751.1 coordinate 12,615, forward strand.
CCCAGTGAGTGCTACATGGCCCAGTGAGTGCTAATTGGTCTATACAAAATAAGGCTCTAGAACCACATCCCCAATGCAGCTCAAGGAGTGTAAGAGGCTCCTGTACTTGACTGCCCCATCAAGTGTTGATTGTTCGATACAAATATGGGGCCAGGACCAGATATCTAGTGTGCCACAAAGTGTGGAGCTAGTGTGCCACAAAGTGTGGAGCTAGTGTGCCACAAGGTGTGGAGCTAGTGTGCCACAAGGTGTGGAGCTAATGTGCCACAAGGTGTGGAGCTAGTGTGCCATAAGGTGTGGAGCTAGTGTGCCATAAGGTGTGGAGCTAGTGTGCCACAAGGTGTGGAGCTAGTGTGCCACAAGGTGTGGAGCTAGTGTGCCACAAGGTGTGGAGCTAGTGTTTCACAAGGTGTGGAGCTAGTGTTCCACAAGGTGTGGAGAAGCATTCTTTACTTGTTTATATCAAGTCATCTCAGAGCAGCTGATTATAATAAACAATATTAATATTTCATGAAAGTGAGAGACTAGGGTGTCATTCTCTTGCTGAAAGAAAATGTTGTGAAACACTCTATGTTGGTGTGTTCAAGGAAATGTATCCATGTCTATTTCCTTCCATCGAGCCAGTTATATTTTGTGTTCAATCATTCTTGGAATCAGCTCGGCCACAATCATCTCTTGTTTGTATTTTTAATATTTTAGCTCAGTAATTAACAATACAGACTTTTAAAAAAAAAGGAAAGGGACAAAAGCCAGAAGAATGAGGGGTGCAGTAGCAATGCAGATATTACAGAAAATGAAGAGCCTATGGTATAACACCAGCAAACAGATACACTTAAACATGATCATTCACATTGACTGTAGAAGAACATGAGGTGATTGAACTCTGAGTTGCAGAACATTTCTTACACAATCATCAATCAATCATGGAGCATGCAGAACATTTCTTACACAATCATCGATCAATCATGGAACATGCAGAACATTTCTTACACTATCAATCAATCATGGAACATGCAGAACATTTCTTACACTATCAATCAATCATGGAACATGCAGAACATTTCTTACACTATCAATCAATCATGGAACATGCAGAACATTTCTTACACTATCAATCAATCAATCATGGAACATGCAGAACATTTCTTACACTATCAATCAATCATGGAGCATGCAGAACATTTCTTACACTATCAATCAATCAATCATGGAACATGCAGAACATTTCTTACACTATCAATCAATCAATCATGGAGCATGCAGAACATTTCTTACACTATCAATCTATCATGGAGCATGCAGAACATTTCTTACACTATCTATCAATCTATCATGGAGCATGCAGAACATTTCTTACACTATCATCAATAATTTCTTACACTATCATCAATCAATCATGAAGCATGCAGAACATTTCTTACACTATCAATCAATCAATCATGGAGCATGCAGAACATTTCTTACACTATCAATCAATCAATCATGGAGCATGCAGAACATTTCTTACACTATCAATCTATCATGGAGCATGCAGAACATTTCTTACACTATCAATCTATCATGGAGCATGCAGAACATTTCTTACACTATCAATCAATCAATCATGGAACATGCAGAACATTTCTTACACTATTTATCAATCATGGAGCATACAGAACATTTATTACACTCAATCAATTAATCATGGAGCATACAGAACATTTCTTACACTATCAATCAATCAATCATGGAGCATACTGAACATTTCTTACACTATCAATCAATCAATCATGGAACATGCAGAACATTTCTTACACTATCAATCAATCAATCATGGAATATGCAGAACATTTATTACACTATCAATCAATCAATCATGGAGCACCCAGAACATTTCTTATCCTATCAATCAATCAATCATGGAGCATGCAGAACATTTCTTACACTATCAATCAATCAATCATGTAGCATGCAGAACCTTTCTTACACTATCAATCAATCAATCATGGAGCATGCAGAACATTTATTACACTCAATCAATCAATCATGGAACATGCAGAACATTTCTTACACTATCAATCAATCAATCATGGAACATGCAGAACATTTCTTACACAATCAATCAATCTATCATGGAACATGCAAAAAATTTCTTATACAATAAATCAATGAATCATGGAACATGCAGAACATTTCTTACACTATTAATCAATCAATCATGGAACATGCAGAAAATTTCTTACACTATCAATCAATCAATCATGGAACATGCAGAACATTTCTTACACTATCAATCAATCAATCATGGAACATGCAGAACATTTATTACACTATCAATCAATCAATCATGGAGCATGCAGAATATTTCTTACACTATCAATCAATCAATCATGGAGCATGCAGAACATTTCTTACACTATCATCAATAATTTCTTACACTATCATCAATCAATCATGAAGCATGCAGAACATTTCTTACACTATCAATCAATCAATCATGGAACATGCAGAACATTTATTACACTCAATCAATCAATCATAGAGCATGCAGAACATTTCTTACACTATCAATCAATCAATCATGGAGCATGCAGAACATTTCTTACACTATCAATCAATCAATCATGGAGCATGCAGAACCTTTCTTACACTATCAATCAATCAATCATGGACGCATTGCAGAACATTTATTACACTCAATCAATCACTCATCGTGGAACACTGCAGAACATTTCTTACACTATCAATTCAATCAATCATGGAACTGCAGAACATTTCTTACCAACATAATCAATCAATCTATCATGGAACATGCAAAAAATTTGCTTATACAATAAATCAATGACTCATAGGAACATCGCAGAAACATTTCTCTACACTAGTAATCAATCAATCATGGACATGCAGAAAATTTCTTTACACTATCAATCAATCAATCATGGGAACATTGCAGACATATTTCTTACACTATCAATCAATCAATCATTGGAACATGCAGAACATTTATTACACTCAAATCAATCAATCATCTAGAGCATGCAGAACATTTCTTACACTATCAATCAATCAATCATGGAGCATGCAGAACATTTCTTACACTATCAATCAATCAATCATGGAGCATGCAGAATATTTCTTACCCTATCAATCAATCAATCATGGAGCATGTAGAACATTTCTTACACTATCAATCAATCAATCAATCATGGAGCATGCAGAACATTTATTACACTCAATCAATTAATCATGGAGCATACAGAACATTTCTTACACTATCAATCAATCAATCATGGAGCATGCAGAACATTTATTACACTTAATCAATCAATCATGAAGCATGCAGAATATTTCTTACACAATCAATCAATCATGGAACATGCAGAACATTTCTTACACTATTAATCAATCATGGAGCATGCAGAACATTTCTTCACTATCAATCAATCAATCATAGAGTATGCAGAACATTTCTTACACTATCAATCAATCAATCATGGAACATGCAGAACATTTCTTACACTATCAATCAATGAATCATGGAACATGCAGAACATTTCTTACACTATTAATCAATCAATCATGGAATATGCAGAACATTTATTACACTATCAATCAATCAATCATGGAGCATGCAGAACATTTCTTATCCTATCAATCAATCAATCATGGAGCATGCAGAACATTTCTTACACTATCAATCAATCAATCATGGAGCATGCAGAACATTTCTTACATTATCAATCTATCATGGAGCATGCAGAACCTTTCTTACACTATCAATCAATCAATCATGGAGCATGCAGAACATTTATTACACTCAATCAATCAATCATAGAGCATGCAGAACATTTCTTACACTATAAATCAATCAATCATGGAACATGCAGAACATTTCTTACACTATCAATTAATCAATCATGGAACATGCAGAACATTTCTTACACAATCAATCAATCTATCATGGAACATGCAGAACATTTCTTATACAATCAATCAATCATGGAACATGCAGAACATTTCTTACACTATCAATCAATCAATCATGGAACATGCAGAAAATTTCTTACACTATCAATCAATCAATCATGGAACATGCAGAACATTTCTTACACTATCAATCAATCAATCATGGAACATGCAGAACATTTATCACACTATCAATCAATCAATCAATCATGGAGCATGCAGAATATTTCTTACCCTATCAATCAATCAATCATGGAGCATACAGAACATTTCTTACACTATCAATCAATCAATCATGGAGCATGCAGAACATTTATTACACTCAATCAATTAATCATGGAGCATACAGAACATTTCTTACACTATCAATCAATCAATCATGGAGCATGCAGAACATTTATTACACTCAATCAATCAATCATGGAGCATGCAGAACATTTCTTACACTATCAATCAATCAATCAATCAATCAATCATCGAACATGCAGAACATTTCTTACACTATTAATCAATCATGGAGCATGCAGAACATTTCTTCACTATCAATCAATCAATCATAGAGTATGCAGAACATTTCTTACACTATCAATCAATCAATCATGGAACATGCAGAACATTTCTTAAACTATCAATCATTCAATAATTGAACATGCAGAACATTTCTTACACTATCAATCAATCAATCATGGAGCATGCAGAACATTTCTTACACTATCAATGAATCAATCATGGAGCATGCAGAAAATTGCTAACATTCTCCAAGGACTAAAAAACTGGATAAAATGATCTTGCCTAGCACTGAAGTGGATACTTCAACAATCTACATTTAAACTACATTTTTCAAGACCTCTTGTAGGTCGCAATAATTTTTTTTGAAAAAAATCAAATTGTTTCCAATTAATTTGAGAATGAGAAATCAATTGTATAGCACAGTTTAGTGCACTCTATGTTTAAATGCAGAAGTCACAAACAATATGTTGCACGATTTTTGCCTGGCATATTTCACTGTATCTGTGACGAGTTAGGTGGGGATGACTGCTAACTTGTCCCAAACAGTATATTCATTCTTTTCCTAGATGTTCTCTTGTGAAGAGTCTTGGTTGTTCCCCAGACATTTTGAAGAGATTGACAAATTTCTAAAGTTAATTAATCTATTCGACCCAACAAAAGAAACTGACAACTCAGAATGAAAGTTAACAATATAAATAAAGAATGTAATAAAGATAATCAAGAAGAAGGATTATTAAAAGTCGCTTAAAAGTTGACAGGATTGACTTCATTGCACCGGGTTTTACCCCATATGGCTCGGTCTCTTTCTGTAGCATGGAAAGTGTCGCACCAAGCACAAACTCCTTAGCTCTAGCGATGACCCACAGGAGTCTCCAAAAAATTTTACTCGTGAACTAAAGGATGCTGTCCGGAATTGAACCTATAAACTTCAGAGCCCGAGTCAAACGGCTTGACCACTTCGCCACGGAGGCTCCCGCGAAGGATTATTGAGTAAAGGACGTCCTAACTGGCTGGCTCATAATCGAGCAGCTAATGATACTAGGTAGTCCCATGTCCTGACACAGTCCAGAATTAGACACACTCATTGACCTTGTTGGGTCGTCCTTTTCTCCTGTCAAACTTGAACATGATTATGAAGATATCAAACTGTAATATGAATAGCAAACAATTAGGTATATTTAACTCCAGCGAAACAAAGAGACATACTAAACATAGACACGATGCACATAGTTCACATACCTTACAGGGAAATCCATTGTACATAGGCGAAAACACACGTGTGACTTATCCAAAATCAGAAGCAATCAACAAATATATAAAATAAAATAATACAAATAAAAATAAAAACACTCAACATACTACAGTGGAATGCCGAAGGAGTTTACAAGAAGGAAGTCTCCCTAACACAGCGTTTTCATAAAGATAGAATAGATGTGGCATGCATTCAAGAGACACAGCTCAACGCCAATCACAAATTCTCAGTCAGAGGATATCAGGCCACACGTTTCAACCGCGAAGGACACAAAGGAGGAGTTCTAATACTTACATGAAATACAATACCTTGCAGCGAAGTATCTGTGATCTCTGACAACCAAACGGAAATTATAGGTGTTGATATAATGATAAAGGACGTGAAAATAAGAATCTACAATCTGTATAGCCCAGCAGATAAGGACCTTACACTCTCAAACATGAAAATAACTGACACAAATTGCATTATTGTCGGAGACTTTAATAGCTGTTCAGAAAGATGGGGATACCCAGATACTGACAAAAGAGGAGATGAATTGGAGGACTGGGAAATAGACTCAAATCTCCATCTACTCAATAAAGCGGATGACACACCGAGCTTCTACTCCAGAAGATGGCTTACCACTTCTACTCCAGACTTAGCTTTCTGCACAGGGGACATCCTCCACAAAATTGATCACCATGTGCTGGACCAATTAGCAGGTAGTGACCACAGACCAATCAAGCTTGTAATGAATATGGAGTATGTTCCACAGGAGCAAAAGCCCTTGCCCCGCTGGAATTACAAACGAGCAGATTGGGACAGATTTGCCATACTAACAGACAAATATTGTGAAAACGTAAATACACGATATGGCAACATAAAGCAAATGGTGGAAAGTCTAAACAGAGCGATAATACAGGCAGCCACTGAGTCCATTCCAAGAGGAGCGAGGAAAAATTACAAACCATACTGGACTGAAGAACTACAAAGTTTGGAGGACAAAGTTGAAGATGCCAGGAAGACAGCAGAGAGAGAACAAACAATTGAAGTGAACATCTCTCTCAAAGCCATCTCAGCAAAATATAAAAGAACAGTAATTCAAACAACAAGAGATTGTTGGAGGGAAAAAACAGAAAACCTGAATTTTGACAGGGATGGAAACAAACTATGGAAATTAGTGAAAGCCATGAACAATGAAGGACCTAGAAACAAACAAATAACAATTAAACAAGGAAAAAAGGCTGCAAATGCACTAATAGAACACTATGCAATTGCAAACCACATTGATATTACAACCGAATAGAAGAAAGCAATCAAAGACAAACAGATACATCATAGAAATACAGAGACAGCAGCAGAATATATGATGGCAAATCTAACAATGGAAGAAATGGAACAGGCAATGAATACCCTAAAAAAGAAGAAATCACCAGGAAAGGATGGAATCACAAATGAAATGCTAATAGGACTAGGCACCAAGGCAAAGAAGAAACTACTAGCAGTCCTAAATAACAGCTGGAAGAGAGGAATAGTCCCACAGGCATGGAAGGAAGCTATACTAATACCAGTCCCAAAGAAAGGAAAAAACCTGGAAGAACCAAATGGCTATCGACCTATCAGTCTACTTAGCTGTGTAGGAAAATTAATGGAACGCATTATCAATGGCAGGCTAACATGGCATCTGGAAGAAAACAATCTCTTAACACCACACCAGCAGGATTCAGAAAGTACAGATCCACTGAAGATCAAATAACCTATATAGCTCAGGAAATAGAGGATGCCTTCAAAGAGAAAAAGCACACACTAGCAGTCTGGATAGATTTAGAAAAAGCATTTGTTAAAGTATGGAAGGAAGGACTGAAAGTAAAACTGCAAAAAATGCATATTTGTGGGAAAATGTATAAATGGATCAGCAGAAGAACAGAACTTGAGAACAGAACTGCCAGGACAAAAGTACAAGGATAAACAAGCAAAATGATGCTGTTGGAGCAAGGTGTCCCCCAAGGAGGAGTTCTTTCACCAACATTATTCCTAGCATATATAATTGACATCACAGAAAATTTTCCAGCCAGAATACACACATCCTCCTTTGCAGATGACCTAGCCATATGGACAGCTGAAGAATATATTAGTACAGCTAACAGCAGAATACAGCAAGCCTTATTAGCGCTAGAGGACTGGTCAAAATCATGGCTAGTGAAGATAAGTGAGGAGAAAACAACATGCACAGTGTTCTCCCTCTCAAATAAAACTCAGCAACCTAAGCTGGTATTGAATGGAAAAATATTCCTCCATGAAGAAAATCCAAACTATCTAGGAGTCACCTTTGATCGTCGCCTGACATGGAAGACACAGGTTGAGAAAAATCGAACAAGAGCAAGGCAGAGAATGGCAATCATGAAAAAGCTTGCTGATACAACGTGGGGAGCAGATGAGAAAGTTCTCAAGAAGTTATATACTGGGCGGGTGAGGCCAGTACTGGAATGTGGCATTGCAGCTTGGGCAACAGCAGCTAAGTCAAACTTTAACAAAATAAGTAGAGTCCAAAACCAAGGAATGCGAATCATAACTGGAAGCCTGAAGACAACGCCTATTAATGAACTAGAAAAGATCACTTGTTTACAACCAATGCAGGACAGAAGAGATAGCAGAGCCCAGCAACAAGCAGAAAAATTTAGAAGATTGACAGACCACCCTATGTATAACAGGTTTAATGGTTTTGGAAAAGGAAGAATGAAGCGTAGCAACTTTGTAGAAACTGCAAAATGAAAGATTAGGGCAGATCCCATACTTAACATATCAACAGTCAAACCCATTTACAATGCAGACAAGTTCCCAGCTTGGAGACAGCAGCAACTGCCTGAGATGATAGAAAACATTCCTGGTATTGAGAAAAAGAACACTCAGCATGAAACCGAAAGAAGAGAAATAACCCTAAACTACATAAAAGAACATTACCCAAGCAGCAACTGGACCCATGCATATACAGATGGATCAGCCAAAAATTCAAGTAGAAAATGGAGGAGGAGGAATTCTCCTAAATTTAAAAAATGGAGTGAAAAAAACACATTCAGTGGCAACTGGAAAGTTTTCAAGTAACTTCAAAGCGGAGGTAGAGGCTCTGAAAACTGCAGCAGAAATGCTCTTGATGGAGGAAAATAAAGAGAAGCAAATAGCTATCTTCACAGATGCAAAGTCAGCTGTCTCAAAACTGAAGAGCAATAACAGCACAGAAATAGCTGACCTAAGAGCAGCACTCTATGGTCTATGCCAGAAATCCAAAAATGTTGTAATACAGTGGATCCCATCACATTGCAGTATACCTGGAAATGAAGAGGCTGACAGACTGGCAAAAGAGGGCGGACGACTACCACAGCCTGACATAGACATAACCTATAATGAGGCAAAGAGGTTGATAAAAGCACCTATAGAACCAAATGGGAATCAGAGCATCCAGGCCACCAGAAGGATGATGCATATTACAAACTCGACCGAAGAGAACAAGTAGCAATCTTCAGACTCCCCACAGGACATAACAGGCTGAAATACCACTTGTTCAATAAACTAAAGATAGGAGATACCGATGAATGTAATTGTCGAACTGGAAAATGACAGCAAAACATTTGCTGCAGGATTGCCCAATATATGCAGAACAGAGAAAGATATTTTGGCCCACACCTGCTTCATTTGAGGACAAGCTCTATGGAGATATCAACAACCTCAAGTTGACAGCAGCTTACTTTAACTACATACAGGTTGACATTTAAAAGTGTATGAAGAAGTATTTAGACTGCCACACTTCATACCACAGGTATGTCGGTTACAAAAGCGTCCTGGAGGCATGAAATGGAATATTGCTTGGATAGCAGATCCATTACGTGGAAAGTCTGAATCAAAAGCTCACTGTGTGAGCTTCAAAAAAGGTGGAAAAAGTGTCCTAGTGGCACAAAATGGAATATTGCTTGGATAGCAAATCCATTATGTGGAAAGTCTGAATCAAAAGCTCACTGTGTGGGCTTCAAAAAAGGTGGGAAAAGTGTCCTAGTGGCACGAAATGGAATATTGCTCGGATAGCAAATCCATTGCGCGGAAAGTCCGAATCGAAAGCTCACTGTGTGGATGTCATCTGCACACTGCATTCTTCTGGTTTTCAGAAGAACAGCCTATGGTGAACGGAAGGCCCAATATACGGAAGTGAGGCTAAGCAGCCATGTGCAGGATGTGGCGATTCCTTAGGTGAGCCCAGTACCAGAGCGCTGTGTGTTGGCTCTGCAAGTATGGAAGCCTCCTTGGATAGCGGGGAATGCCCATGGACTGCCCCTGCCTTCCCTTGAGGGCTGACCAGGACGTCTTTTACTGTTCTCTATGGGCCAGCTAGGATGGGGGATAACACCACAACAGTGAGAGTCAAATGTCCTAAGAAACCCCCGGGAAGGTTAACCCGGTCAACAAATGCCCGCAGAAGTCGGATGTGTCGGCCTAACGGCGCAAGAACGCAGCTCTGCTGTAAACAGGCACAACGCAATCACATCCGGAAAAAAACTCAGGATGAACGCAGAAGAAGTAGAAGAATTAATAAAACAACGAAGGGAACTGAAACAGAAAAGAGGTGAATCCAATAACAGCAGGATGAAGTATAAATCTTTAACTCAAGAAATAAGAAAGAACACAAGGAAGGACAAAAATCTATATATACAAGATTGCTGTACCAGAATAGAGCAATATCATAAGACTGGAAGAAATTATGAAATGTTCAAAAAAATGAAGTTATTAACAAAAAATGGTCAACCTTAATTGAATGTTATCTGTGACAAGATGGGAAATACCTTAACAGAATCTAGACAAATTCTAGAAAGATGGCAGGAGTACTGCAGTGGAATGTATGATATGAGTGACAGTGAGGATATGAATGAGATACATGAGCCAATGACAGCAGAGACAGAACCTGAACCCTCATTGGATGAAGTTGCATGGGCAATAAAGAACTTGAAGAATGGTAAATAACCTGGATGTGATGAGATACCAGCTGAACTAATTAAAGCGCAAGGAGAAGAAAGCATCCAAATCTATCACACATTATGTAAAAAGATATGGGAATATGGTATATGGCCAAAAGATTGGAAGAGGACTATTTTCATTCCAATACCAAAAAAGGGCAACCTGAAATTATGCACCAACTATAGAACTGTTGCCCTGATCAGTCATGCAAGTAAAATTCTACTAGTAATCATAAGGGAAGACTTTGTAAAACAAATAGAAGAAGAAATTAACGTAGTTCAAGCTGGATTTAGACAAGAGGAACAAGAGATCACATTCTCAACATGCGTTTAATAATAGAGAAGTGCAGAGAATTTAATGTAAACCTATTCTCATGTTTTGTGGATTATTCAAAAGCATTTGACTGTGTACAACATCAGAAACTTTGGGAAATCATGAGGAATATGGGCTTTCCATCACATGTAATACAACTCATAAGAATGCTTTATCTAGACCAACAAGCAGCGGTTAGAATAGATGGCGAGACATCAGACTGGTTTGACATCAAGCAAGGAGTCCGTCAGGGATGTGTGCTGTCCCCCTATTTGTTTAACCTGTATGCCGAAAATATAATGAGAAATGTAAGAGACGATATAAACAGGGAGCTATATGATGCCCTAAATATCGGTGGTCATGACATACCAGAGATTCGGTATGCTGATGATACAGTATTGCTATCCACAACACAGAATGGCATAGAACTCAACCCAATTGAATAGTGAAAATCACAACTTATATCTTAACATAGCAAAAACAAAGATAATGCATACAGATAAAACTACTATGGAGAAAGAAATATATGTTAATGAGGAAAAATTGGAGGTGGTGGAAAATTTTGAATATCTTGGGTCATTGATTACCAGCAACGGTGACACAATGAAAGAAATTAAACGACGACTATCAATTGCTCTTCAAAGACTAAAACAACTGAATAAATTATGGAGTGGGACAGACAGAACTACAAAATTAGATTTTTAAGAGCATGCATCTTTCCCATTGCAACATACGCCTGTGAGACCTGGACACTTACTAAACAAGCTGAACAGCGCATAAATGCCTTTGAATATAAATGTTATAGACGAGTTCTAAGAATATCTTGGGTAAAGAAAAGAACAAATGCATCCATACTTCAAGAGCTGAATATTGAAGAAGGTTGGCTATTAAAGACGATGAAATAAAGAAAATTGAAATATTTTGGTCACTTGAAATGTCACGAAAGTTTGGAGAGAACAATATTGGAGGGGTATATGCCTGGGAAGAGAGGAAGAGAAAGGCCAAAGAGAAGATGGGTGCAGGGTGTGGCGGATGATCTCCAGATGGATGTATCGGACGCGGGACATCTTGCTTATGATCGAGAGGTTTTCCAGAAGGTTGTCATGGGGGCGAGGTTCTGTAAAGGACATGCTACTGAATGAATGAATGATGTTCTGTTACGGTATATGGTTTGATACTGAAGACAGCTGATTGATAAAATACTGTCGAATTGACTGTGCACTTAACGGTTGCTATGGAAACCAAGATAAACAGCGGCCATATTTAATTTCTTAACAAACCTATTAAAACACTCATTTTTTTATGTACTGGCTAAATTCTTTGGTCTATATGTAAATAAATAGCCCCTTTACAAGTTTAGTAGAAAATGTTAATATCTCTTGGTATTTCTTTTCTTCATAATTTTAAAAATGTAACAACATTTTTCATGACAATTTTTTTGGGTTTTTGACTGCTGCACAAAAACTAAATCTTAATTTCACGATTGCTCTACTCATAATAGTGAAAGAAAAATTCATGAAAATGTACTCATATTGTCTTAATATTCCCACTGCATTGCGACAGCTTTCTTTTGTTGATTAAATACCATGCATTAATGTAAGTAAATAAGTTTGTAACTGCTGCATAAATTAAGCAGCAGTTAATTAATTATTAAAATATTAAATAATAAACGATAAAAATATTCATTAAATATTCACTAATAATTGATTTCTACTTTTGCTCTATAATTACACTGTTTTATATCTAAAAGTGAGCAATTATTAAATATTAACATTTTAAAAAACAATAACTTATTTCACAGTATTTTATTTCAATTTAAATAATTATGTACAGGTGCGCTGCTAAAAATAATTTTGAAATCCAGTTTTCAGACACTACTTACAGGTTTATAGACAGGTCTGAAAACTGGCTTTCAAAATTATTTTCAGTCATGCCAAATGCTGAAAATCATACATATACACAGATAAATTACTGCTACAAATGAAACTTGTATTCTGTTTAATTTTAGTAGTTAAATTGCCAGTTCAAATTAATTAAAGTAAATACGCATCCACTATTGTGAGGGCGGCCTCCCATTTTGAGCTTTGTGAAATGGATATCTATCTCCGTGGTTGTGCTAAATATTTTTTCGATTTAGCTTATTTAGATTTTCGATTCGATGTATTCGATACCAGCGTGGCACGACGTCACAGGAAACAACTCTAATAATTGCAGTAGTGGTCTCTCTGTGTAACTGCAAGCATTTGCCTTTGAGAAACTGTCTTCTCTTGGATTTCTTGAAGTTGATTTATCCACAATAAGCTAATCTGTCTTATAACTCCTGTATTTTAAACCATCCTTGACTTTTTATTGCATTTTTGGATTCTCCATTCAATTTATATAAATGTGAAGAGTTTCAACAATGCTGGTTTTCGCTAGCTTTCAGGAAAAAATATTTAGCACAACCACGAAAATGAGATATGAGTCATAACACAAAATTCAAGATGGCGGCACCCATACAATATTACTAAAGGATAGCGGACCTGTATTTATTTATAATTAGAACTGGCAAATTTAGCTACTAAAATTAAACAGAATACAAGTTTCATTATTAGCAGTAATTTATCTGTGTGCATGTATAATTTTTCAGCATCTAACATGACTGAAAATAATTTTGAAAGCCAGTTTTCAGACATGTCTATAAACCTGTAAGTAGTGTAAGGAGTACTTTTTTTCTTAGCAGCGCACCAGTACATAATTATTTAAATTTAAATAAAATACTGTGAAATAAGTTGGGAGAGTTTATTCCGAGCTGGAGTCCGAATAGACAGAGTAGTTTATTCCGAGCTGGAGTCTGAATAAACAGAGTAGTTTATACGGAGCTGGAGTCTGAATAAACGTAGTAGTTTATACGTAGCTGAAGTATGAAGCTGTTTAAATATCAAGAATAATTTTCCAGATGGTATCCCCAATAAAAATAATTGTGTCCCCATGCGAGTTAAAGAATTGTTAACTTGAGTTTCTGTACTCTTACTGTTTACAGGCTTCCATCATTGTTTACATTACCGACCTACTATTTCCTGCTATTGATGTTTCATAGTTGCCATTCTAGATATTTTATATCCAGATCTAGAGGTTTTTGGCGGCATCTGGTTACCGTTTTCTGACATTTGGATGCTGGATGCAATTCTAGATACTTTTCATTTGGATTCGGATATTTTGAATACTTTCTAGATTTTACTTTTCTTTCGGTGTTATTTACCCATTTTATGTTCGGTCTGGACGCGCGTAAATTATGGTAACTGCCATTATTTAAACTTTGAACTGACTTGGGTCAACGCTCAACAATCTGCCCCCAGAGGAAAGACTAACTAATATATTGCAGGAAATGTTAACAATAGAAAGATAATGCAGTGTATAGTGAACAGATCAAGGAAATGTAATTACATTTTCATTTATTTTTGAGGGAGGATCATTAATTGTTAATTAGATCACAGCACATCCTATTGAAAAATAAATAAAACGTCAAGTTGGACCTCACCGCCCCTGACGCAATGACATATGGCACTACATTGTCCGTTTAAAAATAAACAAGCCACAGTAATAGAAGGCAGAATTTCTCAGCTTCCAATTTAGGGGCCGCGATAAAATCGTCCTTATCTTTTAGGTTATCAATGCACTTCCTGGTATTAAATTACGTCACCAAAAAATTCATAACTCCGCTTAGAGTTAACGTATTCTCTTCGTTGAGATACCGTTGGATTCGTCTTGTCAAGCTCTATCTAACTGGTATGATTTCATAATTGGTTTATGTACACACGACTCAAGAATAAAATCGTTCGATTACCTTCAGAAAGACACATTCGACACCTTGTCCATTTGCGAAATAGTACGGGTGTCCCCCCACACTAGTGTGTGTATACTTTGGACTTGTTAGTGGACGTGTCCTGTCGGTATGAAGTCTTGAGGGCCAACTGAAAATGGCGACGTCCGCCGAACTCTTATGACGGAATATGAGCGAGTATAAAACATGGACTCAGGTTATGCACGGAGACAAACCATTTTCCCCTGTCTTTCAAGGATCGAAGTGACTATACACAAAATTAGTACGAGCCGCTATACACAAAATTGTTTGGCTGGTCACGTGATTATTCAGCACACAATTTTGTGAATAATACACGCCCTTATTCTATTTCCACAGTAATAGAAGGCAGATCTGTAAGGTGTGGAATGCGCCTGGCCCTGCAGCCAGCAGGGTTAGGATCGGCTAGCCTCTCCCTGGAGGGGTGAAGAGCGAAAATTAGTAGCCTGCCGATGACCCGCAGACTACACAAGTCAACCCCCACCTCCACGTGGTGCAGACCGGGCAACCATGACCGCGAGGTCATGGGCTAACGGGGCTATGGCTCGCCATAGGGGATGGACTCCCTGTGGTCAGATTAGTGTCCTAAATCTGCGACTAGCCTAGCAAGCCGGCAGGGGATCTTCATACTGCTCGTAGAAAAACTAAGAAGTATAAACGGACTGACCCAAACGGCTATCGACCCGGCAATGTTAATGGACTACGAGATAGATCAGCGATTCAAAAAATAGACACAATGAACGTCTGTGGTTTCAATAGTAAAGAAGAAGAGCTTATAGTTATAGAAACAATGGAGAAGAGGAATATTGGTCTGATGGGAATAGCGGACACCAGAGCAAAAGGGAAAGGATGCAAGGAGCTCCACCGCAGTTACACATTTGTTTACTCTGGAGTAGAACAGCAAGAAAGGGCAAGACACGGTGTGGGAATAGTCATCGAACCACGGCTAGCAAAAGGAATACTAGAAATAAAATATATATCAGAAAGAATCATAACAGTGAGAATAAAAGAACAAACAATCACAACATATGTACAGATATACGCACCATGTAATGCAAACAATAATGAGCAAGAATGCGAGGACTTCTACGAAGACATACATGATGTGCTAAATAAAATAGATAAGCAGGACAACATCATAGTTATGGGAGACTTCAATGCAAGACTAGGACATAACAGAGTGGGCATAGAAAAACACCTGGGAGCATTTGGAGATCAGCAAAATGAAAGGAATGATAACGGAAGTAGACTGATAGAGCTTTGCAGCCAACACGACCTCTATATAACAAACACATTCTATAAACATAAAGATTCGCAAGTATACACCTGGTATAAATGGAACAATCTAGATACTAAAAGCCAAATTGATTTTATATTAACAAGAAATAACAGAAAGAGAAATATATTAGATGCAAGAGCAGTGCCCAATTTCAGTATAAACACAGATCATAAAGCAGTCGTTGCCACAATAAGAACCATTAGAAGAAGAAAACAAAGAGCAGGAAAATACATGCCATGCGAATCAGTAAACTTAAAAAACCTTAAAGACGAGGCAGCAAGGGAAAATTATGAGAAAGAACTAACTGAACTCTTTGTAAAATTACCTACGGAAAGAAAAACAGTGGAAGAAGAATGGGAGATGTTCAAATCAAGCATTTTAAATACTGCAAAAATAACATGCGGAACCACGAAAAAACGCAAAACACGGATAAAGAAAATAACAAGTTGGTGGAACGCAGAAGTAAAGAAAGCGGTAAAAGAAAAAAAGGAAAAATATAAAAAGTGGTTGAAGAGCAAACAGGAATGTGATTACAGAGAATACAGAATAGCGAGAAGACATGTGAGTAGAATAGTAAAGAGGGAAAAACAAAAAGACTGGGAAGAGTATGGAGAAACCCTAAATAAAAACTACAAGGAGGCAACCAGAAACTTCTACAAAAAGATAAGTGCAATGCGAACCAGAGGAGAACCCTTTGACCCAACTGAAATAATTAACAGCGAAAATGGAGAACCAATAAGTGAACAAAAACAGATCCTAATAAGATGGAAGCAGTATTTCGAACAACTTCTCAACATCCCATCAGATGTCACAGGAATTCAAGAGACCTACACAGATGTCACCGAAGAACTAGAACCAGACATACTAAAAGAAGAAATTATAGAAGCCATCAGATTAGCCCCATTGAACAAATCACCAGGACAGGATGAAATACCAAATGAACTAATTAAAGCAGCAAGGGAAGTAGGAACAGCTTGGCTACATAGACTATTCAACCATGTTTGGGTAGAACAACAGACACCACGAGACTGGGGAAACGCCATAATTATCCCAATTTGGAAAAACAAAGGCAGCAAAAGAGATTGCACACAATACAGAGGCATTTCACTGTTGAGTCATACTGGGAAAATATTTTGCAAAATTCTTGAAAAAAGATTACGAACTACTTTAGAACCCCAGCTAAGCGAAACGCAGCTTGGATTTAGGAAAAACAAAGGATGCACAGACGCCATTTTTGCTCTTAGACAACTTATAGAAAAATCAATTGAATTCAATGAAACACTCTACTTAGCCTTTGTCGACCAAGAAAAGGCATTTGATAGGGTAGATAGAAACAAGCTGTGGGAAATCCTTAAACAATATGGAGTGAGTACACATCTAACAAACCTATGTAGAAGTTTATACAACAACAGTGAATGCATAGTGAGAGCAACTGGAGGACACTCAGAACCCTTCACCATAAGATCTGGAGTACGACAAGGTTGTGTCCTGTCCCCTCTCTTGTTCATAACATATATAGACAACATATGTAAAGAAACCAGCCAAGCAGAGACAGCAAGAATACCGCATGACGAGAACACAGAAGAAGAACCATCTGCAAATCTAACCATTAGAGAACTCCTGTTTGCGGACGACCAAGCACTAATAGCAAAATCAGAAGCTGAATTACAAGACCACATGAATAGTCTAAACGAAATGTGTAGGGAACATAACATGAAAATTAGCACAAGCAAAACAGAGGTAATGACTATAACTAAAGAAGAACAAACAGCAACAATTCACCTAAACGAACATCCCTTGAAACAAGTAAAGAGCTTCAAGTACCTAGGAAGTATAATATCATCAAATGGCAGATCAGAAGACGAGATTGAAAATAGGTGCAATAAGGCAAATCAACTCATTGGACAAATGGCACCAATACTAAAGAACAAACATGTATCAATAACTACTAAGAAAGCACTTTACAACACAATCTTCCTACCAACTCTGTGCTACCAATGCCAAACCTGGACAATGACAGAAAAAGAGAAAAGAAAAATCACAACAACAGAAATGAGGTTTCCTGAGAAGAATACTCAACGTATCAAGAAGAGATAAGATCAGAAATGAAGAAATCAGGACTAAAGTAGGGGTTAAAGCTGCTCTAGATTTTATTAGAAAGCAGCAAGTCAAATGGTTTGGCCATGCAAGTAGGCTACCAGTCAACAGCATGCCACAACAAGCAATGACGTACAGACCAGATGGAAACAGAGGAAGAGGCCGACCACGTAAACGTTGGACGGAGGGAATAACAGAATCCATGGGAATGTCGATATACGAAGCCCATAACCGGGCACTCTCACGAAGTTTATACTTCACCTCGACACCGCAAGGTACAAGAGGAACATGATGAGATGATGAGAGATTCTATTTCCGGCTGGTTGGTCACATTGATGTCCGCTTCGGTGCAAATACTGAGCTTGACGTTTACTTTTGAAGATGGCCATAGAAAAGGAGCGCTGACACGGACAATGAACGAACGATGACAGGTCACTGTGATACGTTCTTTTTCATTGGAACTGGGAATCTCCGTGGCCGAGTGGTTACAGCCTCTCGACCCGAAGATTGTAGGCTCCTCTCCGGACTACGTTATAGGGAGGAAATACGAAAAAAAGGGGGGGGGGGGAGTGACATTCTGACCATGTGATGAAGGGGTACATGGGCCAAAAAAACAAAACAACAAAGGTTGAGAACCACTGCTGTAGAGCAGTAAGTCGTTTGCGAGAACGAAGTGATGACTATGAATGAACCTACGGCCATGATCAGACTGCGGGAAGAGCAAGTTAAAAGAGGTGTGTATGTGTGGACAAACAAGAACACTACGCAGGAAGCGTTAACAGTTATTAGCTGGGGTATCTTCATTGCACTCAGGACAGGTCCATAGGTGCTCAGATCCTCCTCCCAGCATATGCATCAGCGTCCGGTGGCTAATAGTGCCAGTTCTGTGTTGGTTGACGAGGCACCTTGTTTTCCCGATGTACCTCTCGCGTCTGGCCGTGCCGATTCTTACTTCCAAGTCTTTCATCCTGGACAGCCCATAATGATGCGCGGATTGCTTCGTTTTGTACCTTTTCAAGTCTTTTAATCTGTGTAGGGCTGACAGTGGGGATGGCTAGGGCATACTCGATGCGTGAAAGCACCATTCCTTGGAACAGAAGTATTAGCAGTATTCGCTCGATATTGGCAGTGGCCATGACTCATTGCTGACAAACCTTTTCGAGCTTTCGTTAAATCCTTCGAAGACATCTTGAGCAAAGACCGCCGTATTCAGCCATGACTCTTTGTTACGTCTGTATCCTCCAAGTGTGGGCGGGAAGCAGCCGAGCTGTTCCAAGTCATAAGCAAGTCTGTGTGCTACAATTTTCTCCAGTAGCTCGCCAGCAGTGTTCTGCATCGTAATGATTCTGTAGCCGCTTATCTTGGAATGGTCTTTGTTTGGTTTTGGCAGCAAGTAGCTGTGTAGCCATTCCTCTTTGATCCGACAGTAGTATATTGAGGTTTCCAGACACCTATTCTGGGAGGGTAATTTGGAGGGTAATGGAGGGTAATAGGGTTTATGAAGGAAATATGGGGCAAATTGTCGACTCGGTAAAAAAAAATTTTGTGTGGGAACGGGTTTTTTCGGCGGGTGATGGTGTCTGTGAAAGTAATTACGGTAAAAGTATTCGGTGGGAATAGAAAGGTTGTGCGTATGGATGAGGGAGGGCTGTAAGTTACGTATATGAATGTGTTAGTATGCGTGGTGTAGTGCTGTATAAACAAGGGTGTGATGGATCGTGGTTTCTACTCATGGGTTGGATATATGGTGGTTACGTGTATGAATGTGTTAGTATGCATGGTGAGTAATGTATAAACAAGGGTGTGATGGGTCGTTGACTCGAAGTAAGAGGTGGTTACTATCATCTGAACAGTGTGATAGTAGTGAAGGTAAAGGGTGGTATATTCACTACCATCATTACAAAGGAAAGCGTATAAAGTTATAATGGGTATGGTGGTAAGGGGTATTAGTGATCAAGTAGGAGTGATATAGGGGTGGTCATAAATATAATAAGAGGTGTTCGCAATTACACACTGGTCAACCAGTGGTCAAGCAATGGTCAAGTAAGGGTCAAGTAGTCAAGTAAGGAAATTTTAGGGAAAAGTGATTGTAATAATATGGTGATGATTAAAGAGTGGTAAATTAGTGGTCAATCAGTGGTCAAGCAGTGGTCAAGTAAGGAAAATTTTAGGGGAAAATTGTTCGTAGTGACATGGTAATGTTTAAATTAGTGGTAAATTAGTGGTCAAGTAGTGGTCAAGCAGTGGTCAAGCGGTGGTTAAGTGAGGGAAATTTTAGGGAAATTTTAGGGAAAAGTGATTGTAATGATATGGTGCTGATTAAAGAGTGGTAAATTAGAGGTCAAGCAGTGGTCAAGCAGTGGTCAAGTGGTCAAGTAAGGAAAATTTTAGGGGAAATTGGTCGTAGTGACATGGTAATGCTTAAATTAGTGGTAAATTAGTGGTCAAGTAGTGGTCAAGCAGTGGTCAAGCAGTGGTCAAGTGGTCAAGTGAATAAACTTTAGGGAAAAGTGATTGTAATGAGATGGTGATGATTAAAGAGTGGTAAATTAGTGGTCAAGCAGTAGTCAAGCAGTGGTCAAGTGGTCAAGTAAGGAACATTTTAGGGAAAATTGGTCGTAGTGACATGGTAATGCTTAAATTAGTGGTAAATTAGTGATCAAGTAGTGGTCAAGTAGTGGTCAAGCAGTGGTCAAGCGGTGGTTAAGTGAGGAAAATTTTAGGGAAAAGTGATTGTAATGAGATGGTGATGATTAAAGAGTGGTAAATTAGTGGTCAAGCAGTGGTCAAGTGAGGAAATTTTAACGGAAAAGTGATTGTAACGATATGGTGATGCTTAAAGGGTGGTAAATTAGTGGTCAAGTAGTGGTCAAGTAGTGGTCAAGTGGTCGAGTGACCACTTAAATTGTAGAGGACGATGTGCCTAAGATTATGGTAGTGATTAAAGTGATCGATGACGTGGTCAAGCAGTGGTCAAGCAGTGGTCAAGTAGTCGAGTGACCACTTAAATTGTAGGGGAAAGTACGTATAGTGCAATGGTGGTGGGTAAAGTGAGGAAGAATCAATAGTAGTGATAATACTACTACCAATATTAGCGACAAGCACAAAGACAACCAAGTACATACTTGATACACACAAATACAAAGACAACGAAACACACACACGTACACACATACCATTATTACTGGTACCACAACAATACACAAGTACAGACACACTCACCCATACACAAGACCACTCAAAGACAAATACAAAGTCAGCCAAGTACAAAGACACACCCATACCATTACTACTGTCATCACAACTACACTCAAGTACACACCCATAAACAAATACACAAGAACACTCAAAGACAAATACAAAGACAGCCAAGTACACACACATACACACCCACCGCCTAGGATTACTACTGTCATCACAACTATACTCAAGTACACACCCATAAACAAATACACAAGAACACTCAAAGACAAACACAAAGACAACCATACACAGACAACCCATACCATTACTACTGTCACTATCAACAGATATACACACGTGCAGAGACAGCACAGACACACCCATACCATTACTACTGTCATCACAAATATACACAAGTACAGACCCATAATCAATTACACAACTACACACCTACAAGCAAAAACACACAAAGACACAGACACACTTGTACATACAGACACAGAAGTACAGACAATCCATACTATTACTACTGTCATCACAACTATACACAAGTACACACAGACACACTCACCCATAATCAATTACACAAATACACACCTACAAACAAAAACACACAAAGACACAGACACACTTGTACATACAAACACAGACAACCCATACTATTACTACTATCATCACAACTATACACAAGTACAGACACACTCACCCATACACAAGAACACTCAAAGACAAATACAAAGACAACCAAACAAACACACGTACAGATTCAGAAGTACAGACAATCCATACCATTACTACTGTCACAACAACTACACACCCGTACACACTTGATACACTTGTACATACAGACCTACAAGCACAAAAACACACCCATACCATTACTATTGGTACCACAACCAGTACAGACATACTTGTACATACAGACCTACAAGAATATCACAAACCACATACCCCCTTGTGATAAAGAACACGGATGTCCGAGACAGCCCCTACGTCATCAACGCCATATGCAAAAGTCATTAAGTATGAGTCATCGGTTTGTGGGGAAGCAGGCGTGAGAATAGCTTGTCTAACTGCCACGTCAGCTATGTAGGGTGCAGAACCAGTGTATAAAATAGAAGGCGTCTCTTATGAGCTCATACCAGTTCACGGCTGACTTGGGTATCTACAGAGTTATTTTTTAAATCAGGCTGGTGTGAGCATTGTGTAGTAACTAGCTATTGTTCACGTAGTGACTTGGCTAGCTACAGCAGTGAAACTTGGTGTGAGCCTTATTCGTGTCGTTGGCCTCTGATAAAACAGTGAAACATTGTATACATCAGAACATTTTTTGGGATTGTAAAAAAGAAAAAAAAAACAGTTTATCAATATGACCACCAGATCTACTTTCACGTGTTCAGTGTGCGACAAAGCCTATTGTGATAAGTATACCCTTAATCGTCACATTCGGACCATTCACGAGGGGAAAGACCAAGTATATCCCTGTCAGTTATGTGATAAGGTGTATAATACGAACGATGGCCTACAAAAACACAAACGAATACGTCATCAGCCACACATGAAGACATCAAACACTGCAATACCAGAGACGACAGCACCACCTGTCTATTTACACCAGCCTCGTAGTCTAACGCAAGTACCAGACTGCCACCACTGTATCTTCAATGATAACCTTACCCGCCATAATAGGAACATTCACAATGATTATCCCTGTCAGTTACGTGACAATCTATACAACTCGAACCTACAACGGTACTTACATCACCAGACATCACGAGAAAGGATGACACCATTAGACACCCTGGCAACACCTCCACTCATAGTAGCAGAGGATATCCAACCAAATGATAGAGACAGTTTGGCAGCCCTTAAGGCGTACTGCAAGGACCTATCGCTTATGCTACCTAATCAAGTGGTAGTATTAGAAAAAAGTGTCGACCACCACTATCGGGTGGTTTTGGTATGATAAAAAGAAGTATTCAGATATCTTGTATGATATCTCATACATGTCTTTATTCTGGATCCGAAACAAATAAGGTATGTGTGATGACTTCGACAACAACAGTGTTTTTGATAGTCAACCAGCAGAGCCCAGAAGAATGAAGATCACTAATCCAGAACTTTTTGGTGTTTCACTAATCATCTATGTCATTTATTGTTTCTTATATCTCTAAACTGTTTTTCACTAATCATGTATGTCATTGATTTTTTCTTATATCTCTAAACTGTTTTTCACTAATCATGTATGTCATTGAGTTTTTTGATATATCTCTAAACTGTATTGATGAATATATATGTCATTGATTTTTTCTTATATCACTAAAGTGTTTTGACGAATAACACATTCTTTGATATATTGAAAACCAAGATTTGTTGTTGCTTTTCTTTATTGGTTTTGTTTTCATGACGTTGTCTTGTCGGCTCAGAGCTTACATTACCAGACATGAACAATGTCTTAGAAGAAGTTATGGCAAATACAGAACAGTCAAATGTATAAAACCTAGGAAAAAAATAACCAAAGGCGAAAAGGCCTAAAGAGAGAAATATCTCGACCAAGCTTATAAAAAGCTAGGAAAAAATATTACAACTAAAAGGTTGATCAAAAATTATAAATTCAAACATTATAAAAATAACCAAATATGAAAAACATCGTCCAAAGACAGAAATATTTCAACTAAACTTATAAATAAGACACATTTGACTACAGAAGTTACATTTTTTTCCTTAGTTTTGTGGACTTACTTTTTCCATAGCTATTTCTGTACTTGACCTTTCCCCTTTTGGTGACTTATTTATAAGTTTAGTTGAAATATTTCTGTCTTTGGACGATGTTTTTCATATTTGGTTATTTTTATAATGTTTGAATTTATAATTTTTGATCAACCTTTTAGTTGTAATATTTTTTCCTAGCTTTTTATAAGCTTGGTCGAGACATTTCTCTCTTTAGGCCTTTTCGCCTTTGGTTATTTTTTCCTAGGTTTTATACATTTGACTGTTCTGTATTTGCCATAACTTCTTCTAAGACATTGTTCATGTCTGGTAATGTAAGCTCTGAGCCGACAAGACAACGTCATGAAAACAAAACCAATAAAGAAAAGCAACAACAAATCTTGGTTTCAATATATCAAAGAATGTGTTATTCGTCAAAACACTTTAGTGATATAAGAAAAAATCAATGACATATATATTCATCAATACAGTTTAGAGATATATCGTAAGAAAAAACTCAATGACATACATGATTAGTGAAAAACAGTTTAGAGATATAAGAAAAAATCAATGACATACATGATTAGTGAAAAACAGTTTAGAGATATAAGAAACAATCAATGACATAGATGATTAGTGAAACACCAAAAAGTTCTGGATTAGTGATCTTCATTCTTCTGGGCTCTGCTGGTTGACTATCAAAAACACTGTTGTTGTCGAAGTCATCACACATACCTTATTTGTTTCGGATCCAGAATAAAGACATGTATGAGATATCATACAAGATATCTGAATACTTCTTTTTATCATACCAAAACCACCCGATAGCGGTGGTCGACACTTTATTCTAATACTACCACTTGATTGGGTAGCATAAGCGATAGGTCCTTGCAGTACGCCTTAAGGGCTGCCAAACTGTCTCTATCATTTGGTTGGATATCCTCTGCTACTATGAGTGGAGGTGTTGCCAGGGTGTCTAATGGTGTCATCCTTTCTCGTGATGTCTGGTGATGTAAGTACCGTTGTAGGTTCGAGTTGTATAGATTGTCACGTAACTGACAGGGATAATCATTGTGAATGTTCCTATTATGGCGGGTAAGGTTATCATTGAAGATACAGTGGTGGCAGTCTGGTACTTGCGTTAGACTACGAGGCTGGTGTAAATAGACAGGTGGTGCTGTCGTCTCTGGTATTGCAGTGTTTGATGTCTTCATACGTGGCTGATGACGTATTCGTTTGTGTTTTTGTAGGCTATCGTTCGTATTATACACCTTATCACATAACTGACAGGGATATACTTGGTCTTTAACCTCGTGAATGGTCCGAATGTGACGATTAAGGGTATACTTATCACAATAGGCTTTGTAGCACACTGAACACGTGAAAGTAGATCTGGTGGTCATATTGATAAACTGTTTTTTTTTCTTTTTTACAATCCCAAAAAATGTTCTGATGTATACAATGTTTCACTGTTTTATCAGAGGCCAACGACACGAATAAGGCTCACACCAAGTTTCACTGCTGTAGCTAGCCAAGTCACTACGTGAACAATAGCTAGTTACTACACAATGCTCACACCAGCCTGATTTAAAAAAATAACTCTGTAGATACCCAAGTCAGCCGTGAACTGGTACTGAGCTCACAAGAGACGCCTTCTATTTTATACACTGGTTCTGCACCCTACATAGCTGACGTGGCAGTTAGACAAGCTATTCTCACGCCTGCTTCCCCACAAACCGATGACTCATACTTAATGACTTTTGCATATGGCGTTGATGACGTAGGGGCTGTCTCGGACATCCGTGTTCTTTATCACAAGGGGGTATGTGGTTTGTGATATTCTTGTAGGTCTGTATGTACAAGTGTGTCTGTACTGGTTGTGGTACCAATAGTAATGGTATGGGTGTGTTTTTGTGCTTGTAGGTCTGTATGTACAAGTGTATCAAGTGTGTACGGGTGTGTAGTTGTTGTGACAGTAGTAATGGTATGGATTGTCTGTACTTCTGAATCTGTACGTGTGTTTGTTTGGTTGTCTTTGTATTTGTCTTTGAGTGTTCTTGTGTATGGGTGAGTGTGTCTGTACTTGTGTATAGTTGTGATGACAGTAGTAATAGTATGGGTTGTCTGTGTTTGTATGTACAAGTGTGTCTGTGTCTTTGTGTGTTTTTGTTTGTAGGTGTGTATTTGTGTAATTGATTATGGGTGAGTGTGTCTGTGTGTACTTGTGTATAGTTGTGATGACAGTAGTAATAGTATGGATTGTCTGTACTTCTGTGTCTGTATGTACAAGTGTGTCTGTGTCTTTGTGTGTTTTTGCTTGTAGGTGTGTAGTTGTGTAATTGATTATGGGTCTGTACTTGTGTATATTTGTGATGACAGTAGTAATGGTATGGGTGTGTCTGTGCTGTCTCTGCACGTGTGTATATCTGTTGATAGTGACAGTAGTAATGGTATGGGTTGTCTGTGTATGGTTGTCTTTGTGTTTGTCTTTGAGTGTTCTTGTGTATTTGTTTATGGGTGTGTACTTGAGTATAGTTGTGATGACAGTAGTAATCCTAGGCGGTGGGTGTGTATGTGTGTGTACTTGGCTGTCTTTGTATTTGTCTTTGAGTGTTCTTGTGTATTTGTTTATGGGTGTGTACTTGAGTGTAGTTGTGATGACAGTAGTAATGGTATGGGTGTGTCTTTGTACTTGGCTGACTTTGTATTTGTCTTTGAGTGGTCTTGTGTATGGGTGAGTGTGTCTGTACTTGTGTATTGTTGTGGTACCAGTAGTAATGGTATGTGTGTACGTGTGTGTGTTTCGTTGTCTTTGTATTTGTGTGTATCAAGTATGTACTTGGTTGTCTTTGTGCTTGTCTCTAATATTGGTAGTAGTAGTATCACTACTATTGATTCTTCCTCACTTTACCCACCACCATTGCACTATACGTACTTTCCCCTACACGTTAAGTGGTCACTCGACTACTTGACCACTGCTTGACCACTGCTTGACCACGTCATCGATCACTTTAATCACTACCGTAATCTTAAGCACATCGTCCTCTACAATTTAAGTGGTCACTCGACCACTTGACCACTACTTGACCACTACTTGACCACTAATTTACCACCCTTTAAGCATCACCATATCGTTACAATCACTTTTCCCCTAAAATTTCCTCGCTTGACCACTGCTTGACCACTAATTTACCACTCTTTAATCATCACCATCTCATTACAATCACTTTTCCCTAAAATTTCCATAAAATTTTCCTCACTTAACCACCGCTTGACCACTGCTTGACCACTACTTGACCACTACTTGATCACTAATTTACCACTAATTTAAGCATTACCATGTCACTACGACCAATTTTCCCTAAAATTTTCCTTACTTGACCACTTGACCACTGCTTGACTACTGCTTGACCACTAATTTACCACTCTTTAATCATCACCATCTCATTACAATCACTTTTCCCTAAAATTTATTCACTTGACCACTTGACCACTGCTTGACCACTACTTGACCACTAAATTACCACTAATTTAAGCATTACCATGTCACTACGACCAATTTCCCCTAAAATTTTCCTTACTCGACCACTTGACCACTGCTTGACCACTGCTTGACCTCTAATTTACCACTCTTTAATCAGCATCATATCATTACAATCACTTTTCCCTAAAATTTCCCTCACTTAACCACCGCTTGACCACTGCTTGACCACTACTTGACCACTACTTGACCACTAATTTACCACTAATTTAAACATTACCATGTCACTACGACCAATTTTCCCCTAAAATTTTCCTTACTTGACCACTGCTTGACCACTGATTTACCACTCTTTAATCATCACCATATCATTACAATCACTTTTCCCTAAAATTTCCTTACTTGACTACTTGACCCTTACTTGACCATTGCTTGACCACTGGTTGACCAGTGTGTAATTGCGAACACCTCTTATTATATTTATGACCACCCCTATATCACTCCTACTTGATCACTAATACCCCTTACCACCATACCCATTATAACTTTATACGCTTTCCTTTGTAATGATGGTAGTGAATATACCACCCTTTACCTTCACTACTATCACACTGTTCAGATGATAGTAACCACCTCTTACTTCAGGTCCACGACCCATCACACCCTTGTTTATACATTACTCACCACGCATACTAACACATTCATACACGTAACCACCATATATCCAACCCATGAGTAGAAACCACGATCCATCACACCCTTGTTTATACAGCACTACACCACGCATACTAACACATTCATATACGTAACTTACAGCCCTCCCTCATCCGTACGCACAACCTTTCTATTCCCACCGAATACTTTTACCGTAATTACTTTCACAGACACCATCACCCGCCGAAAAAACCCGTTCCCACACAAAATTTTTTTTTACCGAGTCGACAATTTGCCCCATATTTCCTTCATAAACCCTATTACCCTCCAAATTACCCTCCCAGAATAGGTGTCTGGAAACCTCAATATACTACTTACGACCCCTCTGCTCTGGATACTGGTGTTGAATTCTCTGGCCAGTTCTTCCATGTCATCATCTGACATCACCAGTAGGTCACCATATTGGATGCCGTCGGGGCCTGGGCGGTGATAGGTGATTTCTTGAGCATCGCACGTATTGTCTCAGCTATGATTATGCATTCTTCGTCTGTCCCGACCCCCTCGCACAACTGAGAGAGCGTCGTTGTGGTCCTCTGTCTGGCAGGCTCGTCTTTCTGGTCAGTCTGTTCTATGTAGCGTCCAAGAAGGGCATTACCTTTATCCGCATCCGACTTCTTCCATGTGAGGTCTGTGTCTTGAAAGTCTGGAATACCCCTACGATGTGCAGCACCGTTCATGCTCTTATGGGGGCGCCAGAATGTCGTAAGAGATCGCTCGGAGCACACCTTCCTGCAGAACTCGTCCCATTTCTCGGCCTTGGCCTGTTTAGCGCAGGATTTTAATAAAGTAATCGTCCTATCGGCCTCAGTCTTCAGGTTCGCCAACTCAACCTGTGGCATGTTAGCCTTTCTGGCCTTTTGCCAGTCTTTGACAGCCTGCCGCTTTCCCAACCATGCCTTATAGTATAGTTAAGGAAGCGAAAGAAGAGTAATAAACCAACACAGAACTGGTGGCGTGAGCAGCTGCGGGATTTACTGAGGAGGCGATCTGAGCATTTATGGACTGATTGGTTTGATGTGCAATGAGGGTGATCTGTCGGCTAACTAACTAACTAACTAAATAAATACCTACCTAGCTGTCTATCACCCAGCTTACCAAGCAAAATACCTACTTACCTGTCAACCATTGAACCCACCAAGCAAAATACCTACCTGTTTACCCCCCTGGGAAAGGGGGGGAAATTCCCCACCGGTTTTAATCAATAATCACGTGACCACAGAGGTGTTTCCAAGGCACCGGGGTCTGGTTCTATACTATACGAGTTCTATCTTTGATTCCTCAGTAGTCGGAGATTATCTGCCTGTACGGCGAGGAACCACCAGTCTACACACTAATAAGCCAGCCACAAATTTTTGTGTATAGCGGCTCGTATTATTCACACAATTTTGTGCCGAATAATGACGTGACCAGCCACAAATTGTTGTGTATAGCGGCTCGTACTGTTCACAAAATTTTGTGTTTAGCTTCTCCATTCAAGGATCTTACAAGAGAAGTCCCCAGGGAAACTACGAAATCTCGAGACTCTGTGGGTGTAATTTAGGGAGATCGTGGCTCACCAGCATCACGAGTCTGGGTGCACTCACAATCCAGTGTCTGTAACCACAACATCTAGCTTAAGAATGGAGGTGGAGGCGGTCAGTGCAGCTTTCCGCTGGATGGATAATACGATACACACACACACAGATTGTGATTGTAACTGACTCAAAAAGCATGCTGAGGAAGGTGGGGACAGGCAAGCTTCGGGCAGAGTGGCTTGCTTTGCTTCGGAGGTCACGGGTGGCAAGAATCGCCTAGATCTTTTCTCCGTGGCATGCCGGTTTGCTGGGAAATGAACAGGGGACAGATTGGCTGGCTCTGCAAAACTTGGTGGAGTATTGATGCATGACAAGGCAGACGTGGTTGTGACCTTGTGAGAGCACGTGTACACCTCGGAGGAGCAAATGGATCACCATGGTCTGGCAAGAATGAGACAGAGACGAAAGAAGAGGGGATCTGGCCGCCGCTCGACGCTCAGGGGAAAGGCGAGACGGCATATAATCAGAGTGCTACTAGTACTATTGATGTTGGAACTCTTCGCTGGCTGCTGAGGATGGGGACGGAGCGCTTATGGGAATGCCAAGAATGCTGTGATGTCGGTTCCTAAATCAATCAATCTAGTGTCTGTGAGGTACGGAATTCTCTCCCCCCCCCCCCCCCCCAAATCGCTTCACCCTCAATTCCAAAATGGGTAGAAATAGATTGGAGATGCGTTGGGAAGACCAGAACCTGTTTGGTTTCGTTACCGCATCTCATCAAATGCATACTGCAGCCTTATATGTTATATGTCATGTGAAGTGAACAAATTAATAGTACTCAAGCTCAAACAACTAAAACATATAGGAGGCACAGATATTGTTAAAATGTGGAACGTCCGTTGTCCCCCTGGTCATTTCAAAGTTTGAACACACTCTTTCTGTCTACACAAAACCGGCTGAAATCGCCTGATTGTTAGCGCCTCACTATATTTGAGCAATCATTTATTTTTCATTGAATGCTGTATACGAAACACGGTTTCTTTTTTCACGCTATAACCATATGTTATTAAGTGTTGAGAAATCGATGTCACCATTATGCACCATGTTCATTATGGCCTGGAAGGATGTTTATGATTAACTTAGGATTTAGGTTATAATCCACAGTTCACTAGTAAGGAACTGTCTTAAATGTGCATTCACTAGTTTTGAGGAATTGGGGTAATTCACTTACCATTCATGCATCATGGAACGAGTGATAATAGTACATAAGGATATAAACTTTTACAATGTCAGTACATGAAAACAGAGATTATTGTTAGGTATGGTAGAGATAATTTTAATTGCAAAACATAGTCAGATGATACATACACGATTTCATTTCAAAACAACATACAAACAGAACATTACAGACTAAACATAAATGTATCTATGCAAAGGATTGAATAGCATGACTGGGTGAGAGTATTCTAAAATTGTATATATTATGATTTTCCAGTTTATTTCAGGTTAAGATAATATTACGATAACTATTATATTCTTATTATGTATTATGCTTGAATTTCTAAATTTTCAGGTTGTGGCATTAATGGTTTATTCACATGAGTGTTCCTGGTACTCTAATGGTGGTTAACACTGAATATTTAACCTCATACATATTATTGAGGAAGCAAACTAAGTGTACATACCCAATAGCAGAGCTAAAGTTGACACAAGTTAAAACCACCCACAATCATAGAAGAAGAAGATTAGGCTACAATTATGGTTTTTACGTTGTATAATATTGCATGTTACATTATGGATTGTCAATAGGATATTACAATGTTATCAATTTCAAATTTTATTTTATTTTAATGCAACAATTACGGTTATATAATTGTGTTGTTGACACCCATCCACGTTAATAGGCATATGGTATAGCGAACTATACGACCAAGTCGACAAAAGAAAGAAAAGAAGCAAAGACGCATATGACCTCGGATCTCACATATAGAATTGAAATAAACAAAAAGCCCATGAGAACTCAGACGACGCCAATGGGACGACAGCTACGAAGGCAGAAAACCTCACCTATCGAATTTTGTTTTAAACAAGTAAACGTCAAATGGTAACCAGGAATGACAAGATAGCAAGTTGGAAGAAAAGACATTGATGTATATGTACATTCCATATCTGCAATACTACTACAGAGGGAATGGTACCATTTAATCACACACGTCCCCTCGATCGGGTTTTATAGCTTTGGTTGGGGATGCTTGTCTTTATTGGCAAATGAGGTACTATGGGGAGGCCGCGGAACCTTATGAAGCTAATAGTTTAGTTAGCACAGCCTTCCCATAAGCTGGTGCTACACGGCGTCTACCGGGGTGTAGATAGAAGTGCGTGCCCGTAATATTTTAATATTTTTTAAAATGAGATTTTGTGTGTGATTAAAAGGAGACACACACCATCATATTAGCACAATTATAGGTAAGGTGGAACATGTCTATATATAATAGATATAAAGAAAAGTCGCTTAAAAGTCGACAGTGTCGACTTCATTGCACTGGGTTTTATCCCATATTGCTCGGTCTCTTTCCGCAGCGCGGAAAGCGTCGCACAAAGCACGAACTCCGTAGCTCTAGCGACGACCCACAGGAGTCTCTGAAAAGTTTAACTCGTGAGCCAAAGGACACAGCCCGGAATCAAACCCACAACCTTCGGAGCCCGAGTTAAATGGCTTGACCACTTCGCCACGAAGACTCCATATAATAGATATAAGATATGACTCAGTATGTCTCACATGCTACATGTCATTGTTTGAAACCGTTCAGACTGCTAAAATGGTTGCACCATTTTCAAAAGGGTAGGGGGTGGGGCAAACTGCCATGTATCGTCGGAGGCAAGAGTCAATGATTTATAATCGGATACGAAAATTGTGGCAGACGAATAGGGAGAGGTAACCTAGGGGCGCATAAATACATAGGTTACTACATGACGGCACACGGACTACGGTTACCATAGGCAGTGAAGAATGAAAACATCAGGGAGAAGGATGCACAAAGTGACAACAGAGAAAGAACATTAGCCAACTGAAAGACCTTATGAATATGACATATGAGATTACAACAAGAGAAGGAATAACGGCACAATCTGCAGGAAGGAGGATACTTAGCAGAAGGACGGTGAAGACCGATAACATGATAGAGTTTATGGCGTCATAATTTGCCGGTTCGATGTCAGCTCGAAGTCATGAAATCAGCTGTATACAAGTCTGTAAGTCACATTGTTTAGCGATTCAGAACGACAGATAATCAGAGAATGATGCATAGGATAAGAATTATTCGTAATTGATTTACATATTAAGAGGGCGACGGATGGTCGGGTTGTTTTGTGATCGTTATCTTTTTTGCGTAGGAGATGGATTTATTCATCTCTTGCGTGTAATTTGTGTGCCAGGATGTAAAACCAGGATTTTCTACTCAAGATCTGCGCGGATTCTACGGAGTTTCGTGCGTCGAGCGAAGCAACCCTTAAGTGAATTTTTCGCAGCGTGTGTGGTCTTCTGTTTTTTTTTGTTTTTTTTTTTGGTTTTTCAACATGGTGGAACAACGTGTGTTCTCCGAGCGATCAGCAGTCAACCTAACGAGGCGGCGTGAACGCCAAGCAGGCAGAAATAGACAAGGTAAGCATGGTGGTTTAAGACGTTTAGACTCAAGTGTCACCGTCTAGGACTCAGGAATATCCGTATTCTGTATTGGAACTGCGCCAGCATAAAACAACGGGGCTCTATTTTAAAAACTCTGGTTTACAGGAACGACATTGTAGCACTCCAGGAGACGAGACTGGGCGATCAGCTACTCCGAATTGCCAGCTTCAAATGTTTCTACAACAGATGACATCTGGGGATGACGATTCTCGTTCGCGACAGCATGGTGGCGTCAGAGCTAGACATGTCCAGTTGGGACAGTGACGATATACAAATACAGGCGTTGAGAGTTCATTCCAGTATACCATTCGTGTTGGTTAATGTTTATGCCCGCAATGCGAGTATGGACGCCCAGAAGTGGCAGTGCTTAAGTGGCATACTAGGTCACGAGAGAAATGTTATTTTCTGTGGCGACTTCAACGCTAAAGGCAGATCATGGGGAAACATTTCCTTCAATGCACAGGGGGAGGAGCTCGAGACTGCACTTGAACCATTGACCAGGTTTGTATCGACAGTGGCTGTGTCACCAGGACAGCAAGCTGTACAGGCGATGAGGAAAGTGCTATTTATCTGGCGCTGGTTTCACCTTCACTCACTACAGTGTGTAGATGGGGTGTCCTAGGTCACGTCAGCGACACCGCCCATGCAGCATATTGGTGGAGAAAGGCAGAACCAGGCAGCACAAGCTAAAGGTAAAGACTTTCCAGTATGACAGTACAGGGCAAGATGTGGTGAGTAAAATAAGACGTGACAAGCGCAGAAAGCTTCAGGGCAGTAATATCGTGGCAGTAAGTAAAGCAATAACATGGCTCGAGACACAGCCATTCACTAGGGCACGTTTCCTTAGCGACTCAATGAACATGATCAAGAGGATAGAGGAGGGGTCGATCCGAAGAGAATGGTTCCTGCCTCTGGAGCGTTCTAGGCTGGCAAAGATTAGTTTCATCTTCGTGCCAGGGCATGCGAGAGTACGAGGAAATGAGCGGGCTGACAAGCTCGCAGGTGAGGCTACTGTGGAAGGCGGACGCGCCATGGACCAGGCTAACATTCTGAATGCTCTATGAGAAGTAAGGCTTTTGCGTGAACCAAGTGATGACTGTGAATCTACAACCATGGCCAGACTGCGAGAACAGCAAATTAAAAGAGGGGTGGCCAAACAAGAACACTATGCAGGAAGCCAAAGAAGATTGATAAACTAACACAGAACTGGCGTCGTTAGCCGCTACACGCTGCAGGATTTGCTGAGGAGGGGATCCGAGCACTTATGGACTGAATGGTTCGATGTGCAATGAGGATGATCTGTCGACTAACTAACTAACTTACATATTAAGAGGGATCTAGCTCGGCAGCTGAAGTAAAGTATGTATAAATTATTTATTGTTATACTTTGACTGTCCCTCCCATTAACATGGGAACTGTCATATATCAGTCTGTGCGGCACATTAACCTTAATAAAGTTCATTATTGACGTGGAGCATCATCGTTCCTACAATTATTCATTTCAGTTAGAATTTTAGTTCCCGTTTATCTGCTACAGTAAATGTGTAAGGACAGTGAGCGTAAATCTATCAGTAATTAAAGACTCAAGCATTATAGCAGATAGTATGTATGTATGTGTGTGTGTGTGTGTGTGTATGTATGTATGCATGTGTGTGTCTGTATATATATATATATATATATATATATATATATATATATATATATATATATATATATATATATATATATATATCAGGTGCCGTCTCCGCAATGAAGGTTGGCTGAAATGGATCTCCAACACTGTCTGTCTCTCCTTTTGTCTGTACATTCTGTCAGGCTGATGTTCGTCCATCTCTTGATATTATCCTCCCACTTGTATTGTTGTCTACCTTTTGCTTGCTTGTACACAACCTTGCCTTCCAGTATGGTTTTTTTAAAAATAAGAGTATCATGTCTTTTAACGTGGCCAAAATATTTCACTTGCCTCCTTTATTTCTTTCATCAACTCTCTCTTCATTCCTAGTTTTGTTGTTCAATGTCCAGGCTTCCGCACCATACAGTAGCGTTGAATATATGTAGCATTTGACAATTCTCATTTTTAATGCGCTGTTAATCTCTTTAGATGTTAATACTGATTTCATGACGTTGAAAGCATTTTTGGCCATTCCTATTCTCTTTTTGATTACTGTTTCACTTCTACCATCATCTGTTGTTACATGTCGAAGGTAAGAGTAAACTTGTGACTTGTTCTAGTATCTGCCCGTTTACTGTGATGTTCATTGATGACCTTTCTTTTTCACTGCTAATTATCTTAGATTTTGTTGTTTGGATGTTAATATCTAAGCCACATTCTGCATTGTGCCTGTTTACTTCTTCCACTAGGTCTTGTAACTCTTGCTCACGTTCTGCCAGTAACACGGTATCATCAGCATATCTAAGATTGTTTATGATTCTTTAATTGATGCTGAGTCCAGGCATTTCAACTTGTTTAAAAATTCTTTCTGTGTATAGGTTGAAAAGTCTTGGGGACAGTACACACCCCTGCCGTACTCCTCTTTTTTTTATCTCTATAGGTGACGAATAGTTATTACCGCATCTAATAGACGCCACTTGTTCCCAGTACAAGTTACTAATAAGTCTCATGTCCTTTCCGTCTACTCCTATATCTTGAAGGCAGGTAATTAGTCGTTCATGCTGTACCCTATCAAAAGCTTTCTTGTAGTCTATTAAACAAACATATATACTTTTTTGAACTTCTATTTATTTTTAATTAACATCCTCAAACAGATAATTGCTTCTCCGGTGCCGCTCTTTTTGCTGAACCCAAATTGTTCTTCGGCTACTTCCTCATCTATTTTATGTTGAATTCTTTCTTGTATGACCTTGAGTAGTATCTTAGTTATGTGGCTCATTAAGCTAATAGTTCTGTAATCCTCACACTCAACAGCTCTTGGCTTCTTCGGTAGTGTGATGAAAATGGATGTTTTCAAATCCTGGGGATGTACCCAGTATATATATATATATATATATATATATATATATATATATATATATATATATATATATATATATATATATATATCATTGCATAATTCTGTGATAGTTTCAATGCCAAAACTGGATAAGGATTTTATCATCTCTGTTATCTTGTCAGGACCTGCAGCCTTTCCTTCTTTCATCTTTTTAACAGCCTTTTCTACTTCAGCTGTTAGTATTTTGGTCCATCTTGAGTATTATACAATGTTGGTATATTGACCCTGTGTACTCTGTCCATCTTTTTAATAGCCTTTTCTACTTCAGCCTTTAATACTTTCGGTCCATCTTGAGTATTACACAATGTTGGTCTAATGACCTTGTTGTCCCAGAATAAATCTTCTGTGTACTCTGTCCATCTTTTTATTGTCTTGTCTTTCCTCTCGTGCCTAAGGCGGCAAATAGGGCAGAAGTTGGGCTCTCCATGTTTGTGCGAAGCGTCAAATATTTGGAGCCAGAAATCTGATTCTGTAACAGTTGGGAGTTTTATGATGGCGGATTGTCAAGCCGCCGATCAACCGTCTTTAGTCAAGCTAGAAGAAAACACGTCCCGCTATCTTGACCCAAGCCGGAAGCAGCAATAAAAATGGGAAATAAAGAAGGAAATTATGAACACATAAAGTTGGGAGTAAGACAAGGATGTATTTTGTCACCGGATCTCTTCTCTCTCTACAGCAAAGTAATAATGAGAGAAATCAAAGAAAAGCCAAGAATAATATTTGGAGGTTATAATATAAATAATATACGCTATGCAGATGACAAATTATTGATAGCGGATAATGCAACATATCTACAACAATTGTTGGACATTGTAGTAACATATACGCTATGCAGATGACACAGTACTTTTTCTTCTTCTGCGTTCATCCGGGTTTGTGTTTTTTTTTGTGGTGTGGATGTGATTGCGTTGTGCCTGTTTACAGCAGAGCTGCGTTCTTGCGCTGTTAGGCCGACTTCTGCGGGCATTTGTTGACCGGGTTAACCTTCCAGGGGGTTTCTTAGGACGTTAGACTCTCACTGTTGTGGTGTTATTTCCCATCCCAGCTGGCCCATATAGAACAGCCAAAGGCATCCTGGTCAGCCCTCAAGGGAAGGCAGGGGCAGACCATGGGCATTCCCCGCCATCCAAGGAGGCTTCCATAATTGCAGAGCCATCACACAGCGCTCTGGTACTGGGCTCACCCAAGGAATCGTAACGTCCTGCACATGGCTGCTTAGCCTCACTTCCGTATATTGGGTCTTCCGTTCACCATAGGCTGTTCTTCCGGAAGCCAGAAGAATGCAGTCTGCAGATGACATCCACATAGTGAGCTTTCGATTCGGACTTTCCACGTAATGGATTTGCTATCCGAGCAATATTCCATTTTGTGCCACTATAACACTTTTTCCACCTTTTATGAAGCCCACACAGTGAGCTTTCGATTCGGACTTTCCGCGTAATGGATTTACTATTCAAGCAATATTCCATTTCATGCCTCTGTGAGGCTTGTGTAACCGACATGCCTGTGGTATGAAGTGTGGCAGTATAAATACTTCATGCACCTTTAAATGTCAACCTGAATGTTAAAGTAAGCTGCAGTCGACTTGAGCTTGGTGATATCTCCATAAAGCTTGTCCTCGAATGAAACAGGTGTGGACCAAAATATCTTTCCCTGTTCTGCATATATTGGACACTCTTGCAGCAAATGTTTAGCTGTCATTTTACTAGTTCCACAATTACATTCATCCGTATCTCCTATCTTTAGTTTATTGAACAAGTGGTATTTCAGCCTGTTATGTCGTGTGCGGAGTCTGAAGATTGCTACTTGTTCTCTTCGGTTGATTTTGTAATATGCATCATCCTTCTGGTGGCCTGGATGCTCTGATTCCCATTGGGCTCTATAGGTGCTTTTTATAAACCTCTTTGCCTCATTATAGGTTATGTCTATGTCAGGCTGTGGTGGTCGTCCACCCTCTTTTGCCAGTCTGTCAGCCTCTTCATTTCCAGGTATACTGTAATGTGATGGGATCCACTGTATTGCAACTTTTTTGGATTTCTGGCATAGACCATGGAGTGCTGCTCTTAGGTCAGCTAGTTCTGTGCTGTTTTTGCTCTTCAGTATTGAGACAGCTGACTTTGCATCTGTGAAGATAGCTATTTGCTTCTCTTTAACATCATATTACTTCCAGTACAATGGCGACAAAATGAAGCGTTACTTTTCAGAGGGACAATATTTAGTGTTATCCTTTGCATTTCGTGTGATTTCCTGTGAATAGTGTTTTTCTGAGGTTTATGTGATGTTATTTTGTGATCCTTTTATTGGAAGTTTTCAAAAGAAGCCACGGAAGGCAGGTGGTCAATGAAATTTTGAGGGCAGCCGACGGATATTTGTGGGTCATGGCCTCGAGCTTCACGACGGCAGGCAGAGGAACTCTTCTTGAGTCAATGGCTGCGGTCTCTGACCATTAAGGTCACTGCCATAGAGGAAAGCAACGGCAAACTACCTCTTTAAAAGTGTCTAGTATATCATGATTCGCTTAAAGACTGATCATCGCAAGACAAGGAAAGAGACGTTAAAATTAGCAACTTGGAACGTTAGGACGTTAAACGACGACGGAAAATTAACATAAAACAAGAAATTGAAAAGGAAAAACTTAATATTTTAGGTATGTGTGAAACGAGATGGACAGGAGCAGGCATCAAGATAGAGAAGATTTCAAGATTATTTATTCTGGAGGTGAAGATCATCATAGGGGAGTGGCAATTATTTTGGACCGGAAAACATCAAAATCTGTTCAAGGATATTGGGCCGTGTCGGACAGAGTTCTACTAGTTAAATTAAGTGGCAGATGGCAGACCTTTTAGCATAAATATTATTCAAGTATATGCCCCAACAGGAGAATCCAGTGAAGATAGTGTAGAAGAATTTTATAACGACATAGTCTGCCTTAAAGAAATGTAAAAATTCAGAAATAAACATCATAATAGGGGACTTCAATGCAAAAGTAGGAAATCAAGGGGATAGATACACAGTAGGAAACTATGGTTTAGGAGAGAGAAATGAAAGAGGATACAGACTCGTAGAGTGGGCAAAAGAACAGGAAATGATTGTAGGAAACACCTGGTTCAAGCAACACCCTAGAAGATTATGGACATGGAGGAGTCCTGATAGCAGGATTAGAAACCAGATTGACTACATTCTGATTAGCAGAAGATTTAGAAACGCATTAACACTAGCAAAAACAGTTCCCAGTGCTGATTGTTATAGTGACCACAGATTACTCACAGGAACATTGAGGATAAAGTTGAAGAAAGTCAAGTATATAACAGGAAACACTAAATATGATTTGTGTACATTGAGTAATGACAAGGAAATACAAAACAAATTCAACATAGAAGTACAGAACAGATTTGAAATTTTGTCTGATCTAGAGATCCTATTCCAGGATGTGGATGATCAATGGGAAACGTTGAAGAATTCAATCAATGTGGCTGCAGAAACAACTATTCCAAAATTAAAGAAGGTGGGTCGTAAGAAATGGATGACTGAAGAAATTTTACACCTCATGGAAACAAGAAGACTCAAAAATAATTCTGTCAAATATGAAGAAATTCACAGACAAGTCAGAATATTATGTAAGGAGGCAAAAGAAGCATGGCTTGAGGAAAAGTGATTAGAAATTGAAAACCAACACAACAGTCAAAATACCAAATTAGTGCACAAAAGAATTCAGGAACTTACTAATAAAAGAACAAGTACATCAACAGGGTGTCTAAAAACTGAAGATGGCAAAATCATAATAGAAAAAGACCAGATTCTACATGTATGGACAGATTATGTGAAACACCTTTATGATGATAACAGAGACGAACAGTATGATATTAGATTTAATAATGAAGGACCGCCAATTTTGGAGATGGAGGTTCGAAATGTTCTTAAGCATATGAAAGCTGGCAAGGCCCCCGGTGCAGATAACATCACAACAGAAATGATTAAAGCTTTAGAAGAATTTGGACTAGAGCAAGTCACCAGACTGCTGAACACATTATATGATACTGGAGATATACCTCCTGAATTATGTAACTCTGTATTTATTGCAATCCCAAAGAAATCAGGAACCTTGAAATGTGATAAACATAGAACAATTAGTATAATGAGTCACATCACAAAGATTTTGCTAAGAATTATCATGCAAAGAGTGAGGAAGAAGATACAACCTGAAATAGGGGAAGAACAATGCGGGTTTGTAGAAGGAAAGGGTACAGTAAATGCTGTGTATATGCTGCGAACAGTTATTGAACGTGCTATAGAAGTAAACAAGGATATACATCTTTGCTTTATTGACTATACAAAGGCTTTTGATAGAGTTAGACATGTCAGCATGGTGGATATGCTTGCAGATCTACAAATTGATGGGAAAGACATTAGACTTATAAAAAACATATATTGGAAACAACAAGCTGCAATAAGGATTGATAATGAAGTGGGACAGTATCAGCCAATTAAGAGAGGTGTTAGGCAGGGATGTGTGATGTCTCCAGATCTTTTTTCCCTATACAGTGAAAATATTTTCAGAAATGTAGAGGATATAAATGGAATCAGCATTGGAGGACGAAACATCAATAACATTAGATATGCAGATGATACAGTATTAATTGCAGACAATGCGCAGGACCTGCAACAATTAGTAGATGCGGTTGTTGTACACAGTGAGCAACTGGGGTTAGAATTAAATTGTAAAAAGACTCAGGTTATGGTCGTCACTAGGAAGGAAGAAGTGCCACAATGTAATATACAAGTAAATGGAAATATTCTTCAACAAGTGAATCGGTACAATTATCTTGGAACAGTCATAACATCTGATGGGAGATGCCTTGAAGAGATTAGAACAAGAATCG
Source organism: Cepaea nemoralis (assembly GCA_014155875.1). Lineage (NCBI taxonomy): Eukaryota > Metazoa > Mollusca > Gastropoda > Stylommatophora > Helicidae > Cepaea > Cepaea nemoralis. The sequence goes on from JACEFZ010020751.1 coordinate 54,008, forward strand.
CCATGGCGAAAGTAGCCTTTAGCAAGATGAAAAACATTCTGACCAATAAAAAGATGTCAATTGAAACGAGAAAAAGAGTGTTGAGGGGATACATAGAGCCTGTTCTTTTGTATGGATGTGAAACTTGGACAATGAGCAGTCAAGCTGAAAAGCATCTGATGGCTGCAGAAATGTGGTTTCTGAGGAAAATGCAAAGAATACCATGGACAGACAGAAAAACCAATGACCAAGTACTACAGGAGAAAAATGAACATCGTAAACTGATTAGAGAAATTAGACGTAGACAGTCAAAATTTTTTGGACATGTTATGAGAAGAAATGGATTGGAGAACTTAGTGACAACTGGCAAGATCGAAGGGAACAGACCAAGAGGAAGACCGAGAGGAAAATACCTGGATGGCTTGGCCACATTTCATGGACCAGACAGGAACACTGAGCTGATCCACGACACTGGTGATCGAGTGAAATGGCGAGTCATGACCGCCCACGCTTTCCGGCATGGCACATGATTGATTGATTGATTTCTATCATCTCAGGCAGTTGCTGCTGTCTCCAAGCTGGGAAGTTGTGTGCATGGTAAATGGGTTTGACTATTGATATGTTAAGTATGGGATCTGCCCTAATATTTTGTTTTGCAGTTTCTACAAAGTTGCTACGCTTCAGTCTTCCCTTTCCAAAACCATTAAACCTGTTATACATAGGGTGGTCTGTCAATCTTCTAAATTTTTCTGCTTGTTGCTGGGCTCTGCTATCTGTTCTATCCTACATTGGTTGTAAACAAGTGATCTTTTCTAGTTCATTAATAGGCAGTTGTCTTCAGGCTTCCAGATTATGATTCGCATTCCTTGGTTTTGGACTCTACTTATTTGTTAAAGTTTGACTTAGCTGCTGTTGCCAAGCTGCAATGCCACATTCCAGTACTGGTCTCACCCGTCCAGTTTATAACTTCTTGAGAACTTTCTCATCTGCTCCCCTCGTTGTACCAGCAAGCTTTTTCATGATTGCCATTCTTTGCCTTGCTCTTGTTCGAATTTTCTCAACCTGTGTCTTCCATGTCAGGCGACAATCAAAGGTGACACCTAGATAGTTGGCTTCATGGCGCAATATTTTTCCATGCAATACCAGCTTAGGTTGCTGAGATTTATTTGAGAGGGAGAACACTGTGCATGTTGTTTTATCCTCACTTATCTTCACTAGCCATGATTTTGACTAGTCCTCTAGCACTAATAAGGCTTGCTGTATTCTGTGATGTCATTTATATATGCTAGGAATAATGTTGGTGAAAGAACTCCTCCTTGGGGGACACTTTACTCCAACAGCATCATTTTGCTGGTTTTTCCTGGCAGTTCTGTTCTCAAGGTAGTGGCTGATCCATTTATACATTTTCCCAGAAACATGCATTTTTTGCAGTTTTACTTTCAGTCCTTCCTTCCATACTTTATCAAATGCTTTTTCTAAATCTATCCAAACTGCTAGTGTGTGTTTTTTCTCTTGGAAGGCATCCTCTATTTCCTGAGCTATATAGGTTATTTGATCTTCAATGGATCTGTACTTTCTGAATCCTGCTTGATGTGGTGTTAAAAGAGTTTGTTTTCTTCCAGATGCCATGTTAGCCTGCCATTGATAATGCGTTCCATTAATTTTCCTACACATTTAGGGTATTTCAGATATCCATCAGGAATAACACAGTACTGATAGCGGATAATGCAACAGGATCTACAACAATTGTTGGACATTGTAGTAACAGAGAGTGCAAAGAAAGGACTCTCCTTGAATATCAAGAAAACAGTAACAATGGTGATATCAAAGAAACAGGTGCCACCCAATTGTGAAATAGAGGTAGAAGGGAAAATTCTTCACCAATTGGATAATTTTAAATATCTAGGGACATTTATAACATCAGATGGAAGATGCACAACAGAGTTTAAGAACCGAATAGGGCAAGCGAAGACTGCATTTCAAAAAATGAAGAATATCTTATGCAATAAGTCACTATCATTGAATATAAGAAAGAGAGTGCTGAGGTGCTATATAGAACCTGTTTTGCTGTATGGCTGTGAATCTTGGAATATAAATGAACAAATTAGGAAGAGATTGGAAGCAACAGAGATGTGGTTCCTTAGACGAATGTTTGGACTGCCAAAGTAACTAACGACGAATGCCTTAACGAGGCTGGCGAACTAGAACATTATATACAACAATAAGAAAGAGACAAACAGCTTTTTTGGTCATGTGATGAGAAGAGAGGCGCTGGAGAACATCGTGACAACTGGAAAGATCGAGGGTAAGAGAGGCAGAGGTAGACCCCGAGAAATGATGCTGGATGGATTGTGACAGTGGTATGGAAGAATATCAACGGCAGAGTTGATCTAAAAAACCAAAGACAGAGATCTGTGGAAAGTCATAAACGTCTATGCCAGCTGGTACGGCACTTGATGATATATATATATATATATATATTAGGGGTGTACCGGATTTCGGCTCCGGCTCCGGCAAATCCGGAATCCGGCCATTTTTACAAATCTGGCTTCGGCTCCGGCTCCGGTCCAGTTTTGCCGGATTTAGGCCGGATTTGTGTTGCCTAGTCACGTGAATTTTCTGTACATGTTTCATGAGGCCACGTCGAATTTTAGGCAATAGCACAGTAGCACTTCCGGTTTACTATTTCTCGCTGATGTAAATAAGAATTTTAAGAAACAAACACTCATTTTGAATTTTAATGGTGCATTACTTCATGAGTTTGTGGGACTTGAATATTTATTTTCGTATTTCTTTGGTCTTGCCCATAAAATAAAATGGCATCAAAATCTAAGTCATACAGCGCCGTTTGGGATTACTTCAAGGTTAAAGACGATGATTCAGCGAAGGTAATATGTAAGTTGTGTGACAAACAGTTATCGCGTGGACGATCAGATCGCCCCAAAGACTTCTCAACATCATCAATGCAGACCCATTTGCGATCGATGCACAAGAAAAGCTATGACGAAATGATGGAAAAGAAAACATCACTGAAGGCCAGTGTATTGGCGACCACATCTATGATGAATCTGGGACCGTGTTTGCACAAAGCAAGCAGCAGTACCCAGCAGTCAATTGTGCAGGCATGGGACTGGGCCAAAATTTGGGACATCAACAGTCCCAATGCTAAACGCATTCATGCTGCCGTAGCCCGAATGATAGCCATAGATATGGAGCCTTTTCAAGTAGTGGAACGACCAGGTTTCAGAGAGTTGATGCATACAATGGAAAAAAGGTATGAATTGCCTTCAAGAAAGTACTTTGCTGAACATATCATTCCTGACATGTGTAAACGTCTGAAGGTAAAAATTGCAGCAATGATATCTGACACTGATTACATATCATTCACAACAGATAAGTGGACAGCTGAACACACCACTCAGTCATTTATGGGCCTCACTGGCCATTGGTTAACAGACTCCTTCGTTCTCCGCAGTGTAGTCTTCCATTGTACTGCATGTGATGAACATCACACGGCCACAAACTTGCTTGCACATTTTGAAATGATGCTGGATGCGTGGTCAATTGCACGTGAGAAGTGCCATGTTGTTGTGCGAGACAATGCATTCAACATTGCCAAATGCTTTCGTGATGGCAGTTATTCAAGTGTTGGATGTTTTGCACACACACTGCAGCTGTGTGTGCGTGATGGTCTTTTGAGTCAAAAGTATGTTGCTGGCATCATCAGTACTGGAAGAAAATTGGTAGGACATTTCAAACACTCTTCTTCAGCAACCAGTCGTTTGCATGAACTTCAAAATGAATTAAACCTACCACAACATCAGCTTATCCAGGACGCGACAACACGATGGAACTCAACGTTCTATATGCTACGACGTCTGTTAGAACAACGGCGCAGCATCAGCCTGTACTGTGTTGAAATTGATTCGGTAACTGGGCTAACGGCACAGCAGTGGGCAGTCACGGAGAATGTGGTAGCTACTTTGGCACCATTTGAAGAAATCACACGTGAAATAAGTGCAGCTCAGGCATCAATATCAGTTGTGATCCCATTAGTGAAAACACTCATGGCTTTCCTCCAGAAAGAAGGTAGTGATGCTGGGATCAAAACTATGAAAGCAGCCCTGCTTGAAGCTGTTAGCAGCAGATTTGCGGACATTGAATCCAACAGTATTTACACCTGTGCCACACTACTGGATCCTCGATTCAAGCTGTGCTTCTTCTCCGAACGTGGTAGAAGTGATGCACGAGCCCATCTGCTGTTAGCAGCTAACTCCATTATTGATTCAGCAAACACAGTCAGTCCACAGGATCCATCAGCTACTATTAGTAGTAGTAGTACTAGTGTTTTGACTTCTGTGAGCACTGCCACACAGTACGAGTCCAGCCTATGGAGCTGTTTTGACACAATTGTCGAGGAAAATCCCACCGCAGATCGTTCTGCAAGTGCCGAAGGCAATAGCATTAACACTGAGGTGACACAGTACCTGTCAGAGCCACTTCAAACTCGACAGTCAGATCCAGTTTCATGGTGACATGCCAATAAGCAAAGATTTCCAAGCATGGCTAGACTGGCGCAGGTATTTCTTGCACCACCACCTACAAGTGTGCCATCGGAAAGGCTGTTCAGTACTGCAGGAGACATTATCACTGACCACCGTAGTAGCCTTTTACCAGAAAATGCGGAGACGTTGATTTTCCTGAAATACAACTCGTCTCTTCTTGACTCTGAGAGTTCAACTTCACAGCCATAATGAAGACTGACTGAAATAGTGAAATTACTAAATGAATGTATTTCAATAAATTCATTCTGTTCAGTGTACTGTTGTTGTGAGTTGTAACTGAGCTGATAATTTGCCAACTGAAAACAATGTGAAAACTAAAAACTGAAACTGAAAACTAACAATTAAAATTCACACGCGTGATCCGGGACTGTTTCCGGATCCGGTCAGGGATATGTACTACTGACGAGCTCAAATGAGGGCGAAACTCGAGTATAGTGCTTCCATATTGACGTGGATAGGCCTTAGGTTCATACCAGAATGTGATCGGCGTTGCCAGTAGTGGGTTGTGCTCAATATTTAAATTTCAAATCCCGAAACAACCACATAATCAATTGATTATTGCTCACTGGATTTAGGAGGCCTGGTGTTCCTTGCCAGTGAGAAGTCCTGATCGTTCGGGTCCCATCGATTGACGGACGTCGGTCGCGGCGATTGGGCAATCTTGAGCATAGCCTACGATGGGTAGCGTTGTGATGTTCTGTCGTGATAATTTGGTGTGTCTAGTGTGTGCCGCGTGGTTACACACCCGCTTCACACGCGTGATCCGGAACTGTTTCCGGATCCGGTCAGGGATATGCACTACTGACGAGCTCAAATGAGGGCGAAACTCGAGTATAGTGCTTCCATATTGACGTGGATAGGCCTTAGGTTCATACCTGAATGTGATCGGCGTTGCCAGTAGTGGGTTGTGCTCAATATTTAAATTTCAAATCCCGAAACAACCACATAATCAATTGATTATTGCTCACTGGATTTAGGAGGCCTGGTGTTCCTTGCCAGTGAGAAGTCCTGATCGTTCGGGTCCCATCGATTGACGGACGTCGGTCGCGGCGATTGGGCAATCTTGAGCATAGCCTACGATGGGTAGCGTTGTGATGTTCTGTCGTGATAATTTGGTGTGTCTAGTGTGTGCCGCGTGGTTACACACCCGCTTCACACGCGTGATCCGGGACTGTTTCCGGATCCGGTCAGGGATATGCACTACTGACGAGCTCAAATGAGGGCGAAACTCGAGTATAGTGCTTCCATATTGACGTGGATAGGCCTTAGGTTCATACCAGAATGTGATCGGCGTTGCCAGTAGTGGGTTGTGCTCAATATTTAAATTTCAAATCCCGAAACAACCACATCATTGGCACCTTGCCGTCTTGACAGACGATAGTTTGTGCTCTAAAAAGGCATAATAACTTTTAACTATGGCGGTAGCGAGTGTGACTGATAAGGCCAATTTGCGCTGTAAATGTCCGTTCACAGTGGGTGCATGTGAACATGTGGTCATTTCCACCATCATGCACCATCTTACGTCTCAACCGCTTGGTGTGTGACTTTTCTGCAATAATTTTCTCCTTTGACTTTATTCCATTTCTGATATTTGCCCTCCACGCAACACGTTCAGCGGCGACTTGCTCCCAATGTGCATTATCAATGCCTGTATCAATCATGTCCCGCTTACACACATCTTTGTATCGTAGTAGAGGCCGACCCTGAGATCTCTTACCCATCTGTAATTCACCAAAAAAGATATCCTTTGGTATTCTACCATCATCCATCCTCCTAAGATGTCCTATCCATCTAAGTCTACGAAGACTGAGCATGGAATAAACTGTCACACAACCTGATCTTTCCAATACTTCAGTATTTGTGATTTTGTCTTGCCACTTAATACCAAGAATTCTTCGCAGACACCGCATATGAAAGCTGTTTAAATTTTTCTCTTGGTGTGAGTAAGTTGTCCAGGTTTCACTGCCATAGAGAAGAGTACTAAGGACACAGGCTTGATAGACAAGGACTTTTGTTTTGGCAGTAAGCTTCCTGTTCTCCCAGACTCTTTTTCTTAACCTGTTCATTGTTGTTGCTGCCTTACCAATCCGGATGTTGATTTCCTGATCTAGGGATAATTTGCTATTTACCACTGATCCTAGATATGTAAAGTGGTCTACTATCTCTAGTTCGGCGTCGTCAATAAAGATTGATGGTACCCCATGTGCACCTTGTGACATAATCTGTGTCTTCTTTTTGCTAATTGTTAAACCAAATTCAGAACAAGCATTGGAGAATGCAGATAGTAGACATTGCAATTCTTCCTCAGAGTGGGTCGTAACTGCAGCATCATCTGCAAAAAGCAACTCTCTGATCAGTACCCTCCTAATTTTGGTCTTAGCCTTCAATCTCTGAGCATTGTAGAGGCCGCCATCTGAGCGTGAGTGAATGTATATACCACCATCCTGATCACGAAATGCATATTTCAGTAGAAGTGAAAAGTATATTCCAAAGAGGGTGGGAGCTAGTACACAACCTTGCTTAACTCCACTCTTGATTTCAAATTCTTCAGAAGTTGCACCATCAAACTTGATTATACCCTTCATGCCTGTGTGGAACGATTCCACAATGGACAGAAGAGTTGGTGGGCAGCCAATCTTCTTTAGTGCCTTGAACAGACCCTCACGACTGACCAAATCAAATGCCTTTGTGAGGTCGATGAAGGCAATAAACAGTGGTTGATTCTGTTCACGGCATTTTTCTTGCATTTGTCGCAATGAGAATATCATATCAGTGGTAGACCGGTTCTGTCGAAAGCCACACTGTGATTCGGGGTAGACTTGATCTCCTAGGACTTGAAGTCTGCGCAGAACAATTCTGGCAAATACTTTTCCAACAATACACAGAAGTGAGATACCCCTATAGTTGTTACAGTCGCTCCGATCACCCTTGTTCTTGTACAGCGTTATGATGTTTGAATCTTTGAAATCCTGTGGGACTTGTCCTTCACGCCAGCATAGCTCTATTAGCTGGTGGATCTGTAGAGTGAGTGTTTCTTGCCCACTCCTGATAACCTCTATTGGAATCCCATCCTTACCTGGAGCCTTGCCTGATGCAAGTTCATTTATAGCACACTTAACTTCTGTTATGGTGGGAAGTGTGTCCAGGTGGTCAAGAGTTGGTAGAGCCTCTATGGCATTTAGGGCATCATCCGCTAGTTTGGTCTCACTTGAGTAAAGCTCCAAATAGTGCTCTACCCATCTGTCCATCTGCTGTTTCTTATCAGTGATGACTTCTCCAGTCAAGGTTTTCAGCGGTGCACTTCTTTTGATCACTGGACCACAGGCTTTCTTTATTCCTTCATACATGCTTCTTATGTCTCCCTTATCACTTGCGATTTGAATGGACTCACATAACTTGATCCAATAATCATTTGCACACTGCCTGGCAGCCTTTTGCACATCCTTCCTAGCTTGCCTTAGCTCACTCAGAGTGTTACGCGTTGGTCTTTCCTTGCTTCTTAAGAGAGCTTTCTTCTTCTTATCAATCAAGGGCTGCAGAGTCTCGCTGTTGGCCGCAAACCAGTCCTGCCTCTTATGATCCACAGTGCCGTAAACCCCTACGGCAGTTTTATAAAGAGTTTCCTTAATTTGACCCCACTTTTCATTTACTGTACAATTTTCTGGTGTATCAGTGAAAGCGTCTTCAAGTTGCTGTTGAAACTGAAAGCACTTTTCAGGATCATGAGTGTTAATAATATTAATCCTGGGGCTAGATTTGTGTTTAGCTGTGTAGATTCTCTTTGGTCTCAGTCTAACTCTTGCAACAACCAAAGAATGATCTGTATCACAGTCAGCACTGTGGTAACTACGAGTCAATGATATATGGTTCAGATGTTGTCTCCGTGTGATGATGAAGTCCAGCTGGTGCCAATGGCCGGATCTTGGATGTTTCCATGTGACCTTATGCATCTCTTTTGTTTTAAAAAAGAGTTTGTAATACATAGGTCATTACTGGTGCAATGCTCCAGCAGCCTTTGCCCATTTTCATTCATGCGACCGATGTTGTATTTTCCAAGGGACACTGGCCATGAACTCGAGTCCTTGCCCACACGAGCATTGAAATCACCGAGCATATAAATGTAGTCAGACTTTGGAACTGCCTTGATCACGGAGTCTAACTCCTCATAGAACAAATCCTTCACATCATCAGAGGAATCGAGTGTCGGTGCATATGCAGTAATAATGGTGGCAAACCCACAAGAGGTTGCCAAGCGCAGGGATAATAGTCTTTCATTTCCTCCTGCTGGAATTTCAATCATTCCCAGTAGCGAATTCTTCACTGCAAAGCCCACACCGTGTTGCCTTTTTTCTGCCTGCCCTCTACCCTTCCAGAAAAAGGTGTAGTTGTTTTCCCTGAGTGACCCTTCCTCAGCGAGGCGAGTCTCCTGCAGGCCAGCAATATCAATGTTAAGACGATTGAGTTCGGCATCAATCACAGCCGTTTTTCTCACATCGTCAATATTGGTCAAGTCAGTGGAAAATCCTGGACACATGGTTCTCACGTTCCAGGTTGCAAGCCGTAGCTTGAGGTTTCTATTTTTATTTTTGTTTGTACCTGGTGCATTGGTTTTACAGCCTGCGATTCAGATTTTGTCCTAGCCCCAAGCACCCATTGAAGCAGGCAGGCTGTGGCGGATCAGCACCCAATTGGCTGGGGGTTGCCCAGCCCAGATTTAGGAGGCCTGGTGTTCCTTGCCAGTGAGAAGTCCTGATCGTTCGGGTCCCATCGATTGACGGACGTCGGTCGCGGCGATTGGGCAATCTTGAGCATAGCCTACGATGGGTAGCGTTGTGATGTTCTGTCGTGATAATTTGGTGTGTCTAGTGTGTGCCGCGTGGTTACACACCCGCTTCACACGCGTGATCCGGGACTGTTTCCGGATCCGGTCAGGGATATGCACTACTGACGAGCTCAAATGAGGGCGAAACTCGAGTATAGTGCTTCCATATTGACGTGGATAGGCCTTAGGTTCATACCAGAATGTGATCGGCGTTGCCAGTAGTGGGTTGTGCTCAATATTTAAATTTCAAATCCCGAAACAACCACATCATTGGCACCTTGCCGTCTTGACAGACGATAGTTTGTGCTCTAAAAAGGCATAATAACTTTTAACTATGGCGGTAGCGAGTGTGACTGATAAGGCCAATTTGCGCTGTAAATGTCCGTTCACAGTGGGTGCATGTGAACATGTGGTCATTTCCACCATCATGCACCATCTTACGTCTCAAACGCTTGGTGTGTGACTTTTCTGCAATAATTTTCTCCTTTGACTTTATTCCATTTCTGATATTTGCCCTCCACGCAACACGTTCAGCGGCGACTTGCTCCCAATGTGCATTATCAATGCCTGTATCAATCATGTCCCGCTTACACACATCTTTGTATCGTAGTAGAGGCCGACCCTGAGATCTCTTACCCATCTGTAATTCACCAAAAAAGATATCCTTTGGTATTCTACCATCATCCATCCTCCTAAGATGTCCTATCCATCTAAGTCTACGAAGACTGAGCATGGAATAAACTGTCACACAACCTGATCTTTCCAATACTTCAGTATTTGTGATTTTGTCTTGCCACTTAATACCAAGAATTCTTCGCAGACACCGCATATGAAAGCTGTTTAAATTTTTCTCTTGGTGTGAGTAAGTTGTCCAGGTTTCACTGCCATAGAGAAGAGTACTAAGGACACAGGCTTGATAGACAAGGACTTTTGTTTTGGCAGTAAGCTTCCTGTTCTCCCAGACTCTTTTTCTTAACCTGTTCATTGTTGTTGCTGCCTTACCAATCCGGATGTTGATTTCCTGATCTAGGGATAATTTGCTATTTACCACTGATCCTAGATATGTAAAGTGGTCTACTATCTCTAGTTCGGCGTCGTCAATAAAGATTGATGGTACCCCATGTGCACCTTGTGACATAATCTGTGTCTTCTTTTTGCTAATTGTTAAACCAAATTCAGAACAAGCATTGGAGAATGCAGATAGTAGACATTGCAATTCTTCCTCAGAGTGGGTCGTAACTGCAGCATCATCTGCAAAAAGCAACTCTCTGATCAGTACCCTCCTAATTTTGGTCTTAGCCTTCAATCTCTGAGCATTGTAGAGGCCGCCATCTGAGCGTGAGTGAATGTATATACCACCATCCTGATCACGAAATGCATATTTCAGTAGAAGTGAAAAGTATATTCCAAAGAGGGTGGGAGCTAGTACACAACCTTGCTTAACTCCACTCTTGATTTCAAATTCTTCAGAAGTTGCACCATCAAACTTGATTATACCCTTCATGCCTGTGTGGAACGATTCCACAATGGACGTGATAATTTGGTGTGTCTAGTGTGTGCCGCGTGGTTACACACCCGCTTCACACGCGTGATCCGGGACTGTTTCCGGATCCGGTCAGGGATATGCACTACTGACGAGCTCAAATGAGGGCGAAACTCGAGTATAGTGCTTCCATATTGACGTGGATAGGCCTTAGGTTCATACCAGAATGTGATCGGCGTTGCCAGTAGTGGGTTGTGCTCAATATTTAAATTTCAAATCCCGAAACAACCACATAATCAATTGATTATTGCTCACTGGATTTAGGAGGCCTGGTGTTCCTTGCCAGTGAGAAGTCCTGATCGTTCGGGTCCCATCGATTGACGGACGTCGGTCGCGGCGATTGGGCAATCTTGAGCATAGCCTACGATGGGTAGCGTTGTGATGTTCTGTCGTGATAATTTGGTGTGTCTAGTGTGTGCCGCGTGGTTACACACCCGCTTCACACGCGTGATCCGGGACTGTTTCCGGATCCGGTCAGGGATATGCACTACTGACGAGCTCAAATGAGGGCGAAACTCGAGTATAGTGCTTCCATATTGACGTGGATAGGCCTTAGGTTCATACCAGAATGTGATCGGCGTTGCCAGTAGTGGGTTGTGCTCAATATGTATATGTAAGGATTCTCTCCTGTATGTGGTCTCTTGTGGGGCTTCAGACTGCCAACAAGAGTAAAAGATGCACCACAATCATATTTGTAAGGTTTCTCTCCTGCATGTGTTCTCTTGTGTAGCTTCAGACTTAGCAGCTGTCAGCATGCGACAGTGGCCACCCCTCTGGCAACAGCTTTGAGAGGCTGGCTAAACCAGGCGCGGGTAGCCAATTTGGTGTCAAACCAAGCGGTGAACTAGGGTATGCCTACCCAGCATGTGAAGACAGGATTCTGTAGACAGCGCGGAAGAAATTGATAATTCAACGAGCAAGACGATATCTACCTGTGAAGTGTTGTGGAACGTAATGAGCACGGCAAAGCACGTTGAGCACTCTGGTAATCCACTGCACCTGTGTTCGTCTCCATTCATCTTGACCTGTCCTTTCACTGGACTCAGACGAGATAGTGAGGTCGACAAATTGTGCAACTCTTCCTCACAATTATCCAATTTGTCGCGCAAGTCATTCTTCATCCTAACTTCATTCATATATCACCTTCAAGCCCTGTAGTGATGGGCGAGCGGCAGGCATGGGTATGCTGGCAGTCGAAGACCTGCACACAGGTGGCTCAGGCCATATGGTTTTCTACTGACCAGAGCAGCAGTGGGATTTGGCAACTCCCTGAGTGACTGAGCAGCCCTCGTTAGGAAAGCACTGCTCACCTCCATAGCATGAGGAAGGGGCTAGAAAAGATGCCATAAACATTGTCTGCTCCATCATTATCTAATCAGGTTGGTGGGTACCCTATACTGTGGTCAACATACAAAGTTAAAACAGGTAAATCTAAAAAAGCAAACCATATTCCCTTGACAATCGGAACTTGGAACGTATGCACCCTTACTTGATAGAGGTGGCGCTTCGGCCCAGAGAGACGAAAAGCACTGAATTGGAAGAGAGCTAGGCAGGTACATCAATCAACATTGCAGCCTTGAGCGAGACACGACTTTTGCAGAAGAAGGCCAAATTTATGAAGTAGGTGCTGGCTACACATTCTTCTGGAGTGGAAGGAAAAGCGAGGAAAGACGCCAATCTGGTATGGGATGTGCCATTAAGTCGGCCCTGGTCAGCAAACTAGCTGATTTCCAAAGGCTATAAACGACAGACTTATGATCATTAAGTTGCCCATGTCTAACGGAAGGAAGCATGCAACCATTGTGAGTGTCTATGCACCTATGTAAGATGACATCAAGAACATGTTCTATGAGGACCTGCACAATGTATTAACATCTGTTCCCAAAGGAATCAAACTCCTTGGGTATGTCAATGCCAGAGTAGGCACGGACATCACCTCTTGGCGTGGCATTACTGGAAAGTACGGAGTCGAAAATTTAACTGCAATAGACTCCTCCTCCTTCAGACATGTGCTGAACACGATCTCCTGATTACCAACACAATTTTCCGTCTCCCCATGAGAAATAGGACATCGTGGATGTATTCTCGCTCAAAACACTGGCACCTCATTGACCATGTCATCGTCAGAAGGAGTGACAGAAACTTCGGCACATGCGGGACTCCTGGCTGAGCAACAAAGCTGATGAGAATCAAGGCTCTGCTGACAGACATGATATGAAAAACTTCTACAACTCACTGAAAGCGGTCTATGGTCCGACATCACCAGGCATAGTTCTCCCCCCCCCTCCTCAGTGCAGATGGGGGAACATTGGTCATCGACAAGAAAGATGCAGAGCGTTTCAGCAAAATCTTAAATGCAACCACCTCCTTGGATGATGAAACCATCAACTGCCTTTCTCAAGTCCCCACTAATAATACTCTTGACGACCTGCCAACCATAGTGGAAGTAAACATGAATTGAATTGATCTTTATTTTCAAAAGGTAACAAATTGGGTGCATAGGCCTGTCTTACATTCTGCCCTTTCAATCACTCATCTTTCATTCATCAACTGTGCATGATGCATTCACATAGTTAAAAAACATCAAATGAATGTTGTAAGCATAAACAATGCATATTCTCATGTTATGTGACACATCCCTCCTCCCACACACACATCCCCCAATCACCACACATCCCCCACGCACTCATAGATTCCGCCACCAACCCAGACATCTCGCACCCACCCACACACATACCTCACCCACCCACATGCATCTTCCACCTAATCACACATACCCCAATCCACTCAAGCTCACCCACACACACATGCTCCACCCACCCACAAACCCCCCCCCCCCCCTCACCAACACACATATCCCTCACCCACTCACACATCAACCACCCATCCACACACACATTTGCCCACCCATCCACTTCACATATACCCACACAAACCAACAACCACACACACATCTCCCACCGATACAAATTCCCCCACCATCACACACATCTCCACAAGGCCGTGCTGAATATCAAAGTGAATGGTCATAGACTTAGTGTTGTGGACAAAGTTACCTATCTTGGCAGCACTGTGTCACAAGCTGCCACAATCGATGACAAAGTGAATGCAAGAATCTCCAAGGCCAGCCTGGCCTTTGGCAGACTGTACAAGTATGTGTGGGACAGAAATGGAATAAGCCTACAAACAAAGCTGAAAGTCTATAGAGCAGTTGTATTATCCACACTGCTATATGCTTGTGGAACCTGGACTGTTTATCAGTGACATGCTATGAAATTAAACCACTTCCACAGTCTGCCTCAGGAAGCTCAATCAATCAATCATGTGCCATGCCGGAAAGCGTGGGCGGTTATGACTCGCCATTTCACTCGATCACCAGTGTCGTGGATCAGCTCTGTGTTCCTGTCTCATCCATGCCATGTGGCCAAGTCATCCAGGTATTTTCCTCTCGGTCTTCCTCTTGGTCTGTTCCCCTCGATCTTGCCAGTTGTCACTAAGTTCTCCAACCCATTTCTTCTCATAACATGTCCAAAAATTTTTTACTGTCTACGTCTAATTTCTCTAGTCAGTTTACGATGTTCATTTTTCTCCTGTAGAACTTGGTCATTGGTTTTTCTGTCTGTCCATGGTATTCTTTGCATTTTCCTCAGAAACCACATTTCTACAGCCATCAGATGCTTTTCAGCTTGACTGCTCATTGTCCAAGTTTCACTTCCATACAAAAGAACAGGCTCTATGTATCCCCTCAACACTCTTTTTCTCGTTTCAATTGACATCTTTTTATTGGTCTTTAAGCGAATCATGATATACTAGGCACTTTTAAAGAGGTAGTTTGCCGTTGCTTTCCTCTATGGCGGGACCTTACTGGTCGGAGACCGCAGCCATTGACTCAAGACGAGTTCTTCTGCCTGCTGTCGTGTAACTCGAGGCCATGACCCACAAATATCTGTCGGCTGCCCTCAAAATTACATCCACCACCTGCCTTCCGTGGCTTCTTTTGAAAACTTCCAATAAAAGGAACACAATATAACATCACATAATCCACAGGGAAACACTATTCACAGGGAATCCAAAGGAAATCACATGAAATCCAATGAAAAACACTAAATAGCGTCCCTCCGAATAGTAACGCTTCATCTTGTCGCCATTGTACCGGAAGCTAATGAAGGTTAAATGGCAAGACAAGATCCCAGACACTGAAGTCCTAGAATGAGCGTCCACGCCCAGTTTCCACACTCTACTAATGAAGAATCAGATTCGCTGGGCTGGTCACTTGACTTGCATGCCAGATCACAGGCTCCTGAATCAAATTTGTTATGGTAAACGCTCCCAAGGCGGCCAGAGGAAATGCTTTAAAGACAATCTGAAGATCTCACTAAAAGCTTTTAAAATTAATCATGACAGTTGGGAGACTGCTGCCAAAGACCAAAATTCATGGCGTACATCATTATGCAAGGGTGTAGTCACTTGTGAAGCAAAAGGACTGCAAGAGCTGTGAAGAAAAGGCTGGACAGAAAAACCACTACAGGAGATCCTCCTCCTCCTTCTGGAACATCAAGCATTCTTTGTCCGCATTGTCAAAGAACATTTCAAGCCAAAATTGGCCTTATCAGCCATCTTAGAACTCACTGGCTTCATTCTTTCAACTTCACTGGATAAAATGAATGGTCATCATCATTCTTGATGGACAAACAACAGCTTCAGATTGCAAGCAACAGTAAAAGATACACCACAATCATCACATTTGTAAGGTTTCTCTCCGGTATGTGGTCTCATGTGGTACACTAATTGAAAAGGTTGAGTAAAAGATGTACCACAATCATCACATTTGTAAGGTGTCTCTCCTGTATGTACTCTCTTGTGGAGCTTCACACTGTGAGATTGAGTAAATGAAGCACCACAATCATAACATTTTTAAGGTTTCTCTCCTGTATGTTTTCTCTGGTGGTACATCAAACCAGCAGCTTGAGTATAAGTTGCACCACAATCATCACATTTATAAGGTTTCTCTTCTGTATGTGTTCTCTTGTGGACCTTCAGATTGGGAGATTGAGTAAATGAAGCACCACAATCATTACATTTGTAAGGTTTCTCTCCTGTATGTGTTCTCTTGTGGACCTTCAGATGGTGAGATTGAGTAAATGAAGCACCACACTCATTACATTTGTAAGGTTTCTCTCCTGTATGTGTTCTCTTGTGGACCTTCAGATTGCGAGATTGAGTAAATGAAGCACCACAATCATTACATTTGTAAGGTTTCTCTCCTGTATGTGTTCTCGTGTGCACCTTCAGACGGGAAGCAAAAGTAAAAGATGCACCACAATCATCACATTTGTAAGGTTTCTCTCCTGTATGTGTTCTAAAGTGGTACACTAAATGGCTAGGTTGAGTAATAGATGCACCACAATCATCACATTTGTAAAGTTTCTCTCCTGTATGTTTTCTCTTGTGGTACATCAAACCAGCAGCTTGAGTAAAGGTTGCACCACAATCATCACATTTATAAGGTTTCTCTCCTGTATGTGTTCTCTTATGGGCCTTCAGATTGTAAGATTGAGTAAATGAAGCACCACAATAATCACATTTGTAAGGTTTCTCTCCTGTATGTGTTCTCTTGTGGTACATCAAACCAGCAGCTAGAGTAAAATTTGCACCACAATTATCACATTTGTATGGTTTCTCTCCTGTATGTGTTCTCTTGTGGACCTTCAGACTGTAAGATTGAGTAAATGAAGCACCACAATCATTACATTTGTAAGGTTTCTCTCCTGTATGTGTTCTCTTGTGGCACATCAAAATAGCAGCTTGAGTAAAATTTGCACCACAATCATCACATTTGTATGGTTTCTCTCCTGTATGTGTTCTCTTGTGGACCTTCAGACTGTAAGATTGAGTAAATGAAGCACCACAATCATTACATTTGTAAGGTTTCTCTCCAGTTTGTGTGCTCTTGTGCACCTTCAAACTGGAAGCAGCAGTAAATGAAGCACCACAATCATCATACTTGTAAGATTTATCTACTGAATTTGTTCTTAGGTTCCTGTTTAAGTATATACCTTCACCAGAATTTGGATCACAAACTCCAGACATGTAAGTTGTGTCTTCTTGTTTTATTCTTTGATGAATACAACTGGTAATACTATCATTATAATCAAGAGACTTCCCAGAGATCTGTATACAAGTCACTGATGTGTCTACAGTTTGTAATTCACTAGTCTCATTAGCCACACACCTTAGTTTAGTGTTAATTTCATTGGTGGATGACACAATCTCTGATATTTGATCACATTCCTCATTTTTTACTAAAGTTATATAATTATTCTCAGTCCCACTATCATCAACTGATATTTGATCATGGTGAGCAAGGGTTATTTTATTTTCAGTCACTCTTGATCCTGTGTCTGTGCGTCCTGCCATGTCTTCAAGGCTGCAGCAACCTTCCTTGTCTACCATGTTATTGAATCTGGCATGAGTTGTGTAATCATAGAACACACCAGGGAGTTCTTGTTTCACACTCTAATGTTATCAGATGCCATCTTCTTTATTTCTGACTGCACTTATGAGAAATAAGATCATTTCACAACTCCGGCAACAGTGATGTATTTCTGAAACACACAAAGAGTGAACATTTAGTAAAACATTAGAGTAGCGAGTAACATAACTGTTTACACTGTTTAAGCCTGATAAGTCACTGCAGATATCATCTATGAAATGAACAGTTATATATATATATATATATATATATATATATATATATATATATATATATATATATATATATATATATATATATGTGTGTGTGTGTGTGTGTGTGTGCGTGCAATCTAAGTACAATCTAATACATGAACAACTCACTGACCCGGCCCAGCTTCGCCCAGCCCCTGGCGGGGATATATCTATCTATCTGTCTGTCTGTCTGCTTGTCTGAATGTCTGTCTGACCCGGCCCCACCCAGCTCCTGGTGGGGAGCATCTCATTTAATTCATATATCTGTGTACTTGTATAATTTTTCAGCATTTGACATGACTGAAAATAATTTTGAAAGCCAGTTTTCAGACCCGTCTGTAAACCTGTAAGTAGTGTAAGGAGTACATTTTTTCTTAGCAGCATGGCAGTACATAATTATTTAAACTGAAATACAATACTGTGAAATAAGTTAGTTTTTTTTTTTAAATGTTAGTATTTAATTAATAATTACACACTTTTATATACAGAACAGTGTAATTATAGAGCAGAAGTAGAAATAAATTATTAGTAAATATTTAATTCAAAACAATGTTTTCCCGTAGTGAATTTGAATAACGAAGACACAAACAATAGATTGCACGATTTATTGCCTGGCAATTTCGCTGCATCTCGTCAGGTAAATACTGCAGAAATCACACAACTTACGTGAAATTAACTAGATAAATCCTTCAAGTTGAAATATACACAAATTCGCACAGTAATGTCACTTATCTACCACGGTAATTTTAAGCTGACTAACATGTCTTTCTGTTTACACAATTCTGGCTTGCGTTGATAGATCATAATTGCTTCTGCAAATTTTAACAAGCGAGTATTTTGTGTTCTAAACAACACGCAAAATGCAGTGTCTCTGGACACAACATGACTCAACCGTGTTGAGTCGCAAGCACAGTTTGAAATGTTGTTTGATCAAGTCTCCAAGTTATCACCTACTTCTGCTGAGTCGGTTGGGTGGCTGAAGGCCAAACTGGTAGATTTAGAACACCAGTATCGCACAACACCCTCTAAACAGACGTGTCCGCTGACCAACGAACACCTTACTGCCTTAAAAGCGTTAAAGGCTAACAAAACCCTCGTCATACTGAAACCTGACAAAGGGAGCGGTACAGTACTGATGGACATGTCAGATTACCAGAGAAAAATGGATGTAATATTGTCGGATGAATCCAAATTCAGGATAGATCAAAAAGTAAACAAGTCGGAGGACCTGGATGCTATAATGAGGAAAGAGATCCAGTCACTTGTGAATGCGGGACTCATCAGTGAGGCCACTGCAAAAACGCTCACACCACGTGGCTCGCACACTCCTCAGATGTACGGTCTACCCAAACTTCACAAGCCCGGCATCCCGCTAAGACCTATCCCTGTCCATGGTTAACTCTGCACAACACCGAATGGCGAGATGGTTAGCCGAAATGTTAAAGCCAGTACGACAGTCCTTCAATCCAAAAATACTCAGAGATACATTCCAACTGGTGGAATTATTGGATACTATGGACATAAATAACAAACACATGGCATCCATGGATATAGCCTCCCTATTCACTAATGTTCCATTAGAGGAGACAGTGAAAATAATAAGGGAACGCATTGAAGACAAACAACTAAAATTAGGCATACCAACACCTATTCTGGAGAGGCTACTACTACTATGTACCGCCAACATCCAATTCAATTTTCTAACTAAGTCATACCGCCAAATTGACGGAGTGGCCATGGGGAGTCCTCTTGGTCCTATTCTAGCGGACATCTTCATGGCACACTTAGAAGAAAAGAGATCCTCAGACATCAACAACTTGGCCTTTTACCGGCGTTATGTGGACGATATACTAATCATCACCACAGACGAGCTACAAGCTACATCGTTTCAGGCCACAATGAACAAGACGCATAAAAACACCTCTCTATCTATGGAACACGAACACAACGAAGCGTTACCATTCCTAGATATTCTTATTAGACGTAGAGCAGACGGCACAATTCAAAGATCGGTGTATCGCAAAGAAACATGGACTGGCCAATACTTAAATTTTCAGAGCTTCACACCTGTCCAGTACAAACGGGGATTAGTACGGACCTTGTTTGACCGTGCTAGAAAGATATGCACCCAGGACACACTGACAGAGGAATTTGAAACTCTGAAGAATGTCTTAAACCTGAATGGGTACTCCACAGGATTTATAAAGCGCCATTGCCAACAGCCCAAACCCAAAGCAGACGTAACTACAGTCCTTAAACTCAAGGTATTCATCCAGCTAACCTTTCGAGGGGATGACGTAATGCAACGTCTACAAGACCGGCTTACTACAGCAGTAGGTCGAACATTCTGTGCGGCAACTCCAGTCATTAGATGTAAAACCGTACCCATTCCTACACCAACAGTCAAAGAGCCTGTTCCTCTGTACGCCACAAACAATTGTATTTACCAATTCACATGTAGATGCCAGGCCGTTTACATTGGTCGAACGGAGAGACAGCTTAACAAACGGGTGTCAGAACTCATACCTCAATGGGTCAACAAGATACAACACACAGGAGATGCTAGCCGCGAGGAGCCGACACACCGGAAGCTCCCGGCGTCTTCAATCGGCAGGCACATTGTCGCCAGTGGCCATGTTGTGTCCAGAGACACTGCATTTCGCGTGTTGTTTAGAACACAAAATACTCGCTTGTTAAAATTTGCAGAAGCAATTATGATCTATCAACGCAAGCCAGAATTGTGTAAACAGAAAGACATGTTAGTCAGCTTAAAATTACCGTGCTAGATAAGTGACATTACTGTGCGAATTTGTGTATATTTCAACTTGAAGGATTTATCTAGTTAATTTCACGTAAGTTGTGTGATTTCTGCTGTATGTACCTGACGAGATGCAGCGAAATATGCCAGGCAATAAATCGTGCAATCTATTGTTTGTGTCTTCGTTATTCAAATATTTAATTAATATTTTTATTTTTTATTATTTAATACTAGCAGACCCGGCCCGGCTTCACCCAGTACCTGGTGGGGAGCATCTCATTTAATTCATATAAGTAGTCATATAAGCTCTCCCGTTCTCGACTATCTGTCTGTCTCTGTCTATCTGTCTGTCTGTCTGACCCGGCCCGGCTTCACCCAGTACCTGGTGGGGAGAATCTCATTTAATTCATATTTTCTTGGCCCTTATAAAAGGCCAGATAAAAATTATTACATGTACAAATAAATTGACTGTAGATAACTTCTTCAATTAAGCACCAAAAGATGAGTCATATAAGTTCTCGTTCCCGTTACCGACTATCTGTCTGTCTGCTTGTCTGTCTAATAGACCCATCCCTCTGTCTCTCCCTCCGTCTATCTCTCCCTCCGTCCCTGCTTGTCTGTCTGTCTGTCTAATAGACCCATCACTCTGTCTCTCCCTCCGTCTATCTCTCCCTCCGTCCCTCCCTGTCTGTCTGTCTGCCTACCCGTCCCTCCGTCTCTCCCTCCCTCCCTCTCTGTCTGTCTGTCTGTCTGTTTGTCTATCTCTGTCTGTCTGTCTGTCTAATAGACCCATCCCTCTGTCTCTCCCTCCGTCTATCCCTCCCTCCCTCCCTCCCTGTCTGTTTGTCTATCTATCTGCCATGAGTCAGATTACTTAAGACCTGGTTAACAGCAACATAGATTGTTGAAACATTAATAGTGATAAATAATCACGGAGGTGATAAGGAAAAAGACACCGGTAACGGGCTAAAGATAGTGGCCAATAGAATTGTGAGGAGGAGGCCACGTGATTAGGAGGGTCGAGCAGGGCGCACGGACAAAGGGAGTCAGTCGGCGTTGGGAAGCCATGACAGACAGATCACGAAAGCAGAGAAGTGTGTCGGCTGAGAACTGAATATCCCTTGTGGCGATGAAACGCCGAGAATCGTCGACGGCAAGTAACTGAGTGTACGCTAGATATTTCAAGCGTGTACCGATTGATGAGAACAGCGTTGCCGCGACCAGGCGGGTGGACATGTTACAGCACGGAGTCGAGTCGTGTGCCGTGGGCAGAGGTTGCCGGCCTGTGAATGTAGGCGCCATGCGACCATGTGTAACAGGACTGTAAGTAGGGTAGAAGAGTGTATGTGTAGACCATTGTAGTTGATTAGATAGCCTGGATAGCAGGACGTACTACAATCAGTGTGTAAACAAATGTCGTGGGTGTACATGTACCTTTGAATATCCCAGTGATTGTGTCGCATAGAAACAATACATGATGCCATTCTATCACTCGGTGGTGACGAGTTGTGTTCACGGTGTATCAGTGTGTAATTCATAAAGAGTGTCAACGTAGCCGCATCTCAATACCCCTAGTTACGTCAGAAAGGGCTCGTTGGCAACGTGGGGGCTTTCGTCCTTCAAAAGAACTCGGCAAAATTGAGGCAATGGTTATTATGATAGTGAACAAGTATGTATGTATTGTCAGCTACAGATGTTTCAATTAACCATAAACAGTTAAGGCTATGTACACCAACAAGATAATAGCACAAGCGCATGGATTATAGATAACAGAAAACCATGGCTAGGTGTGGAACATAGGACACTTGAGCTTATGTACAAGAAAGTAACCCGCAGTAAGCGAGGTTCAACAGCTCAGGAAAGTAATCGGTTGTATTAAACATTGAAGAGCATAAGTAAGAATATGGGGCAACTTGATTCAGGTGATGGTTTCAAAGTGAGGTATCATCAGTGAAGTTAGCATTCATGGTGCAAAGTACAATGGAGCAGTCAGCGCCAATTCTGCGAAAGCTAAGAAGATGAGTAGCAGCAATACAAACAACAGAACATACGTCGATACTCAACGTTATAATTTCTGATTAACTTGGCGTTGTGCATGAGCGACAACACTTTATATTAGGAAATCCCGGAAAATAGAAATACAGAAACATTATGGCATCTTGCCACAAGAATTACAGTGTGAAGCCGTATTCAGGGGGCTGCATGCATTAGAATGCTGGCATAGACTAATTATGTCAAAACTAGTATCTGTTCCAGAAATGTGTTCCATGACAGTTAGTAGTACACTATGAGGTATCTACACCATTGATGTGGAGCTGCACCTGACGACCAAGTTTATCCTTGTCGACCTGTGAGTGAAACGGGGACGGCCACGCTGATTTGGATCAAGCCCGGAAGCAAGCGGAAGTGAACCGAGCATCAGGATCAAGCCACTGGAAACATCGCTGGATATATACAGGGCAAGTTAATTCCAATTAATTTTCTATGTGTACTGCTCAATTACAGAGAGCTATTAGACACCTTTGTATGGTATTGTGCAATCAGCCTGATGAATTAGATTGTGCTTCCACAGGGATGATGGTGGTTAGTTAATCTTTTTCTGTTACAGGTTACCAAAACAAGATCAGCGACAACACTTACTGCGTGTACTGATAGTGATATATATAATCGGACTAATAGATAACAGATAATCATGTCTACCTTGGCAGACTTCATAGCTCTAGGTGAGAAGTGTGGTTTCACAGGAAAAGAGCTTATGACGTGGGCGGAGAATAAAGTGACTGAACATCAGAAGCAAGAACGGGAAGATAGAGCAGCAGTCAGAGAATTTGAAAGGCAGAAATTAGCAGCACAAGCAGAACTCGAAGAAAAGAAATTAGCAGCACAAGAAGCGGCAGCTAAAGACGCCAAAGAACTTGAGCTACAGAAATTAGCAGCACAAGAGGCAGCACTAGCTTTCGAAAAAGAGAAACTGGCAGTACAATTAACATTGAAAGACAAAGATGTGGAGGGGAGTATTAAAGTAAAGATGCTAGAACTGGAGAAAGAAACTGAAGTTGAAAAAACTAAGTTGGCAGCCAAAGCATTGGACCCCATTCGAAGATATCAAGGTATCATCAGGAACTTTGCACAAGGGGATTCCATCTCTGCATGGGTTACCAACTTCGAAGTGTTGATGAACCACTACAAGGTGCCAGTTGAAGAGTGGGGCGATCCTCTTCCATAAGCATTTGGCCTTGGAGCCATTGAAGGTGGTAGAGGGCATCCCAGAGCATCGGCGAACTGATTACAACTATGTCAAGGAAAGAGTCTTGGCACATTTTAGTTTAGATGAGGCGGGTCTGAGAACCGCATTTAGAGTGCTGACTCCAAAGTCGAACCAAACCTTCATGGATTTCATGGCCGAAACTCAATCTCTATATGACAAATGGCTGAAGGCAGCTAGAGTAGGCAACGACCCCAAAAAGCACAGAGACCTGATGCTGAGAGATAAAATTATTTCAGCGGTGCCAGACTCCATGGCAACGTTCCTGCTTGAAAATAAATGCGCCACAATATCTGAAATGGAGTCCAAGGGTGAGGCGTATTATAATGCCCATAGGGAGATTTTTGCAGAGGGGGCACAGCCAGAACTTATAGTAGGAGCAGCTGCCAGGTTCTCTGATCGAAGGCAATCATACGGACCCAGAAGTAAATATCAACCAATGAATAGATATACACAAATCCCACCGAGACAAGCGGACGGAGTTCGAACTGGCCCAGTAAGAGAATGTAAATATTGTGATCGCCAACACGGGTCGTTGGAAATGTGCGACCGAAATCCTGAGTATAAGTCATACCTCAAGAATATGTCGATCAGAAGAAGCAATAGGTATGCAGACTATAGAGACAGTCTGAAATGCTGGTTATGTAGAAGCTATGGCCACTTAGCAAGGACGTGTAGTCTGAGAAAACTGAATGAAGACACCAACATGGCATACGCCATGTCCAGCAGCGACGAGGATGAACAACAAGACACAAATGCAACACACATATATGACTGTCAGGGCGACATGACTGACAACAAAGTGTATATGCAGGAAGCCAACTCTGCATACATAACAAACGGACATCTGGACGTTGGACGAGCATTAGTGAATGGTTTTGCAGTGAAAATGGTTAGAGACACAGGGACAACAATTGTGGGGGTAGACAGGAAGATGGTAAGAGAAGAAGACTATACAGACGACAGAGTGACGTGCAGAACATTTGGCGGGGCGTTAGAGCAGTATAGAGTAGCTTGGACAGACATTGACTGTCCTTACTACAAAGGGCGGAAAAAAGCGGCAGTGTTACCACATCCCACAACGGAGCTAATATTGGGCAATATCCCAGAGGTCAAAGAGTGCACACCCCAGGACATAAACAAATGGGAAAAAGAGAACTTAGAAATAGCAGATTGCGATGCGGCATGGACATTCCCGACAGAAGACATTAACATTAACGTAGATGATGACCCATCAGACATAGGAACAGACATTTACCATACAGGCGAAGAATACAGAAGAATGCAAGGACAAACAAGGTGTAACAATGTACAGAGACTCGAAGTCGTGATTTCAGTTGATAATATAAAGTTTATTAGTTCTTGAGGACAAAGCGTTGATGTTCGACTCCGCTTACATTGAAGGCTGGATCTTAATTGCCCTTGCCAACACAATACGTCACGATTGAGCATCTCTCACCCCTTTCAGTCTCAATGCTCAATCGTGCTGTATCTGTTTCCCGCTAGATTCTAATAATACCCCAGTACTGTTACACCTCCCCATGTTAATTAAAGAATTTTCCTTTTAAAGGAAAAATCTTTACTCCAAATCCCCATACTCCATTCCCTCTTTGTCTTCTAATCTTCCCTAAATCAACTCTAACTTATACGAATATTCAATTTCTTTAACTTTTTCCCCTTGCTATATAGTCAGCCCCCTTCTTCTTCGTTTCTGGCCCTTCAACCAACCATAACATATTTACATATCTTTAATTACATTTCAAATTCAACTTTATATAATACATCATAACCTCATAACACGTCTTCTTAAATACTCCTTCTCCACTTCAATAAGCAATCCGCTTTCCACTTCAAACGCTGATACCAACTCCCACTTTCAACTAACCTGAAATCACTTTCATACGATAGAAAGATAAAGAATCGGTGGCCACCGGTATTTAAAAGAAGCAGTAGAACTCTTCCACACAAAAACCACACTCAGCTACATCACACACCCCCTTTTCCAAACCATACTCCTTTACCCTCCTATGTCATTTGAGACTTTATGTAATAAAGTCTAAAAACCACACTCAACTAAATCATACTCCTTTACCAGTCATTATGGTAAACGTTTACGCTGCTATCTACAGCATCAAAAACATTATCCACATCCCATTGTCTATATACAGACACTACTACTTAACCTCAACCTCATATTTTACTGTTAACCACAGAACACATGTCGAGGACACAATTAAAAAGGTCCTGTTATCCCTTAAGACCTCCTCCAACATACCACCTCTCATAACCGCATAGCTAATCTTCCCTTATACCTCAGTTATAATGACCATTTCTTATGGGCATATCTACTAAAACCTCCAGTTATGCCGTTATCAACAGCAACCTAGTAACTTTGAAACCTCCCCTTAAATGTCTATTTATTACAGACACCAGTAACTTCGGAATGTCAATCAACAAACACAACATCGTAATCTGACCACTATATACATTCCTCTAGCAACCCACTTATTATTCTATCTCAGAAGCTTAATACTCCCAAAGGGATAAACACTTACATCCTGACCAGGCCATGTAACCCAATGCCTCTCTAAAATCTTCTACCTCTCAATTTATAATTCAAGCCGTAAGCCACAGCAGCAAAAAATAACCATTCATGTCTGTGACTGCTTGCAATCAACTTTATCTCAGTCCCTTTATTACGGACCCACAAACACCCCATGTCACCATGTCTCCCCAATGTTCATTTCTCATTTACACCCTAACACCCCTTTATTATTGTACTGTTATCCACATTGTTTAGTCAAACATGGATCCAATTCATGTTTATTCTTTGTCTGGGGTAATTTACTTATTCTTCTATAACCCCGCAATCTCATGTATATCATGGCTCTTCTGAACCCCCGGAAACTATGTTCAAAACTTTTCTCAGCTTTACCCCACTGAATATATTCATTAATCTTTTCTTCTCCCATGTGGTTTCTAATCCCATATATTTCTAATTAATGCTTACTTTAGTGTATCTCTAAACTTTCCCATAACCATCCCCGGTATATGTTTCTTCTTCTTCATAAGCCCATCAACCTCACTATGCTGATTATTCCTAGCAATATACACCCATGAAGTTATTCTTCACAAAGAGAATGTGTCTCTCTATTAGCTCACAGTAGTTTATTATTACTTTCTGAACGAAGGGTCCTAATTAAAGCCCCCTGTATTGTCTCTATTCTAGACAAAACTATGTAAACTAAACATAACTTAATTAACTACTATTTAACATACAAAACAGCGAAATAAAATCACAACAGGACATCAAACCCCCCCAAATTTTCATAACAATTATTTATGTTTCCCCTCAAGTCAACTAAAGGTATGATGATGACGGTGATGATGATGGTGATGATGATATAACATACATCCTATTCTATTGTTACCTAATACTACTGGTCTCTTTTACGGACCAGTAGTTTACACATGAAAGTCTAAGTACACAATAACCCTATTCTAAAATAACAAGAATTATTTTTTTCGGGACCAAATCAAGCAAACAAACATTATACATGAGGCAATAAAACAATTGTCTTCTCGCTAAAGAGAAGGTTTTTCAAAAAAAATATAATTCACTTAGAATTAACCAGGTAAAGTGACCCAGCAGCATTGGCCTCCCTTGCTAACCAATGTAACCCCTATCTATTTAGCCAAGTCAAAACAACTCAATACCGAAGCATTAATGCCAAAATACGTATATACATATATACAAACTATCTATCTGTTATCTACAGACCATCATAATGCGGAACCATACTTGTTCCCCTCAACCAAAATCACCACTCAACAACTGACCGTTCCTTTTTCTGGAAGTCAAACATTGATTATCTCCCCTCACAATTTTCTATCTTGTTCCAGCCTCACTCCTAATACGTCATCACATCTAAAATGTCCTTTTAAGCCATGACTGTAAACTACAGGTCGACTCACTTTATCCATTACCAATGTGGCGACTATCTCAACATTATCTCACTGTACCAGCAGTCATCTATTCACTTATTAATTAACCTGTGGCTCGGATTTTTACCAAGCATCAGTACAATTTCTTAATCAATATTACCGTTATCTACGGTATTTCCATTCTCCTACGTCCAACAAAACTTTGTCTATTTACTATAGACCTATCACCAATACATCTACTTCCTGTCCTGATAACTAATTCACCTTTTAAATTTCTCGTCTATCCGAAGCAATTAATATTTCCTTCTCTTGCATCAGTACTTTCTGTATCTCAGCACCATAACCTCAAATCTCTCCTATCCTTTTCACATCGTGACGACAGTCAAACCAGTCGAAACACCCTTTCTAATTTTCATTTACCTCACCTTGTTTACCTTCGTATCTTTCACTCCTATTTATCAGGATTCTTTCAGAACAGCAACTCATGTCAGTTATAACTGACAACGGACCTCATTTTTCTCACATCTCCGTATTAGGCACTCCTGCTTCGACATGTTCCTGTCAAGAATACTAAAGATGTTTTGTGAACTGTCAGTCAGAATATTAACTCTCTTTCCGTCAACCTGTCATACGACTTCCATAATTTCCTTCCAAGATCACACATTCCAAACAAAAGACATCACACTTTAGCACAAACAAAACAGAGGCGACGACTATAGCTAAAGAAGAACAAACAACAACAATTCCGCTAAACGAAACGAAACAATTGATATTGACAACCGGTGTAACAAGGCTATTCAATTCTCTGGACTTATCAATCACTCTTCTCATATTCACACGGACAATGATACACAACCTCGCTCTCATCTCACGACTACTTTTGCATCACGACAATCTAACATGTCCCTTCTATTACTACAAAAAGCACTTTAGACGCCACCTCAACATTCCAGCAATCATTCACCACATATCAACACGTATTGATCTCCTCAAAACACATTGACACAAGACATGTTAACACCACTCTTATATATTTTATCTATGTATTTCACTTAGGCGACGTCATCACACCTCTCTCTTACTTCCTTCATCACGACGAACACCTGTCTGACTACAGTTATACTCACGTATGAACACCGCACAACCAGACTAATTATTCCAGAGGACTTTCTCAATTCACTGCTTTCTTATATCTCTAATTTAGTCAATTACTCACTCTTATACGAAGGTCAAATCCTATACTCTACCTCTCGCAACTTATATCGCTTTCACAGCACTATTTACTATCTCTTCAAAACAAACTTCATTCCAACAGCTCACTAACTTCGTAACTATAATTCTATACTTCTCCACACACAACAACTTTCTTCTTTTTCCGCAAGCACGACGTAACTCGTATTTTTCAATCATTCACTTCTACAGTCTATTACTTTTATTCTCACGTTCAACTGGCTATTTTACACACAGGACACTCAGTACCTCCTCAATCTATATCTCCTCACCAGACATTCTCGGTTCATCTGTCAACAATACTATTCTTTCTTCCCAAACCAACAAATAAAACTATCTTGGACATCACGTCACAGCTCTGAGTCTAATACGAACATTCACCCTCTACTAACTCTGTCCTGAATCTATCCTATTTTACTTAATTTACTCTCCTTACTTCGTAAACCAAACAGAAGACATCCTGTATTACGTAATCCACGTGGAATATCATTTGCCGTAACTCACTATCCTCAGCAACACCATCGCCTACCCTGTACCATGCGACGCTACACCTACAAATTCATCTGCCTAATTTTAGACAGCTCACATATCTATAAGCTCAAACCGCAGTTCTTCTCATAATCCAAAACTTTCGTTTTCTTCCTTCCCCCATGGAATTTTAACCGTTATATAGTGTGTCCAAGTTAAATACTTCACTGTCTTTCAATACCTTAACCCGTCTTTCACCTATAATGTCATCTTCACTATCTGTTGTCCACCTGTTAAAGAACTCAGGTCTTAAGGTCATAAGGTCTTCTATTTTACTTAAGTCACTTTCTGTTGTTGAATAAATTCCCGCTACCTGTCTACCACTATTCTTCTTCTTAAATGAGTTCTTTCCTATATCCTTTATTTGCGTCAGTCTGTTCACTGTTTTCTGTAGTACCTTATGTAACGTTTATAGCTTCCCATCTCGTCCTCAGATGACACACTAATAATAGTTCCCACATCAGAGTCACTATAGTTTACTGCAAACACGTCGGCTCTATTCCTATTAGTCGTCCCTAAAACGTCTGACTTTCTTTCTCTTTCTCGGTCTTCGTCCCTTAGCCTTCCCTACTGTCTTGTCATATAAACCCGTATTTTGTTTCAAAGAGTCACTACCCAAAACTCTGTCCGTCTGTCTACCAGCAACTATTCCATATGAGGGAACATCACGCCTCGATTCAGGACCTGTCCCGTAGTGTAACACTCTCATTCTCCGAATCATCATGTAATAATATCTGATTCAGCATCACTATAATATTCGGCTGTAGGAATATCTTCTCCGTAACTTGAACTCTGACAGCTAATATTCCTACACCATTTGGGAATTAGTTTCTTGTCTATAGCTGAAGAAGTTGACATGGTACTACCTCTATTTACAACCATACTAACACTTTTCTTCATTGACTTCCTTTCGTCCTTGGTCCTTGTCTGTCCATCTTTCCTAACTTCAACCTTGTCTCTCTTAGTCAATTGAGTTGGTTTTGACTGATTCTCTATTACATCCGTTTGAGTTCCCTTTGTTATCTTGCTGACTGGTTGTACCTGAGTCTGCGTACTACTTTCTATCGTATTACCTGCTTGTGTCTGTGTCTCTCTATTTCTTTTCTTTACTAACCCCGTCGTCTTCTTTTCCTGTCCACTAGTCACATTCGCAACCATTTTAGGACTAGTCTGTATTTTATTTACAGGTTCAATTCTGTCTCTTACACCTGAGTTTAGATATTGTCTTTGTCTTTTTTCGAACCATTCGTCTCGTTTTTTTCTAGCGGTTACTGTATAGGATGGCCAATTCCTAGAACAGTCTCTCTCATGCCCATTTCTGTATCTCTGATCATTATACCAGCTCCTAACCCTAGTCATCTTTGGACTTACATAAATGCTTCTATACTGCCCTCTATTTTCATTAACTAGTGGCTGTCCTCGGTTGTTCCTTTTTATCTCATTACCTCCTCTTACATTAGTTGTTTTACTCTGTAACCAGTGTACAAAACATTCTACCTCGCTGACTGCCTCCTTTAACTCTCCTAACCATGCAGTCACGCGTCCTAAGTCTCTGCTCAGGTGCATTTTTACTCTTTATGCTATCTTTTGGAATATCTATCAACCTGAAACAATATTTTCACTTCTTCTTCTGTATATTTCTTTGGTATCTGTAAAAAAAAAGTTGTCCTTATTCTCCACTGTGCTGGGCTGAGTCTTCTAAGCTGAAATATTTATACAAGTAACCAATTTCATTTTTATAATTTCTTAATTTACTAACTTAACGTCAGAACTTGTGCTCAGGTGTTCTGTTCCGCCATGCTGAAATAATAGTAAAACAAGGCAAGCAAAGAAACACACAATTTCAACCTCTTAATTTAAGTAATACACTTACCTATTATAGACACAATTTTAACTTCTCAATTTAAATAATGCACTCACTTATTATATAGCAACGCACAGTTAGTTTCTGGGTCTAAGTATCACACAAATTTACTTCTAAATTTTAAGTAATGCACTCACTTATTATAGCAATGCGTAGTTATTTTCTGGGTCTAAGTATCACACAATTTTACTTCAAAATTTTAAGTAATGCACTCACTTATTATAGCAATGCGCCCACTTATTATAGCAATGCGCAGTTAGTTTCTGGGTCCACAAAGGTCGATAGGCCTCACAAAGCTCGACGTGGCCTCACGGGGCTCGATATGGCTTCACAGGGCTCGATATGGTTCCACAGGGCTCGATATGGTTCCACAGGGCTCGATATGGTTCCACAGGGCTCGATATGGTTTCACAGGGCTCGACATGGTTCCACAGGGCTCGATATGGTTCCACAGGGCTCGATATGGTTCCACAGGGCTCGATATGGTTTCACAGGGCTCGATATGGTTTCACAGGGCTCGATATGGTTTCACAGGGCTCGATATGGCTTCACAAAATTCGATTTAGCTCCACAAAGCTCGACATGGCTTCACAAAATTCGATTTAGCTCCACAAAGCTCGACAGGGCTTTACAAAACTTGATACTGCTCCACAAAGCTCGACAGGGCTTTACAAAACTTGATATTGCTCCACAAAGCTCGACAGGGCTTTACAAAACCTGATATTGCTCCACAAAGCTCGACAGGGCTTTACAAAACTTGATATTGCTCCACAAAGCTCGACAGGGCTTTACGAAACTTGATATTGCTCTACAAAGCTCGACAGGGCTTTACGAAACTTGATATTGCTCTACAAAGCTCGACAGGGCTTTACGAAACTTGATATTGCTCTACAAAGCTCGACAGGGCTTTACGAAACTTGATATTGCTCTACAAAGCTCGACAGGGCTTTACAAAACTTGATATTGCTCCACAAAGCTCGACAGGGCTTTACGAAACTTGATATTGCTCTACAAAGCTCGACAGGGCTTTACGAAACTTGATATTGCTCTACAAAGCTCGACAGGGCTTTACGAAACTTGATATTGCTCTACAAAGCTCGACAGGGCTTTACGAAACTTGATATTGTTCTACAAAGCTCGACAGGGCTTTACGAAACCTGTGAGGAGCGGTCAACAAAATAAAGCTCTGAGATGAGCTGCCGAGGGCTCGATTGATTTTAATTATCAAGAAAAATCTGTATTTCAACTGACTCTGCCAAGGAGCTTCGGTCCAGGCCAATTATAGCTGTGAGTCCCATAGACAGCCATTTTCTTAGAATTTGAGAGCCGAAATAATTTACTCAGTCCGTTAACAAGCCAGTGACCTTCAGAGCAGCCAGGTCAAAGCAACGGCAGTCCAACTCACAGGAGGATATTAACTATAGTTCGGTTACCAAGAGCATAACAACAGGCGGCTCCCGACCCTGACAAAAACCGACTTGAGAAAACGTTTACTCGAAATACCTTCCTGTTTTGGCAGTTTTGTCTGGATTCTTTAGTACTTCGCGTGGTAGCCGGGACGGTCAAATTCAGGATCCTGGTCAAGTGGCTCCATTTCGAGCTCTGTAACAATGTATAGAGACTCGCAAGACGTGATTTCAGTTGATAATATAAAGTTTATTAGTTCTTGATGACAAAGCGTTGATGTTCGACTCCACTCACATTGAAGGCTGGATCTTAACTGCCCTTGCCAACCCAATACGTCACGATTGAGCATCTCTCACCCCTTTCAGTCTCAATGCTCAATCGTGCTGTATCTGTTTCCCGCTAGATTCTAATAATACCCCAGTACTGTTACAAAGGGACCCTAGTACAGGGACCGTACAGGGAATGTGTCCCGACGGTAACGACACAATCATGGACGATAGGCATGGACCAGTTGATATTCGCGAAGAGCTAAGACAGTTGACACAGCAAGAACTGACATGGGATACATTAAATTTTAGGCCAGACCTAACAGAGTACGAAAAGGAGAAAGTAGTCTTTGGTGTGGAAAACTTTAGAGTGGATTGTCCACAGTTCAACGACAGCACAGCAATGGTGAAACAATTTTTTATGCCATACTTGACTCACACATGTGCTAACAGGTTAGAAAAACAAATGGTACAACAAGCATGTTCAGCACAAGAGAGTAGGTCAGTATCTGGGTATAGGTTACAGGACGAAGAGGGCGTATGCAACAAGAAAAACAGTCAAGAAGAAAGGTCAAAAGAGAAGGTGAAGATAAAACAAACAGATGTTACAGACTACACAGAATCGGGTTGGGAGAATGAAATTCCCCCAAAGAGGCCACACGTATGGTACATTGACACAGACGCTCTGTTAGCACAATGGCAACAAGAGGAAATTCCAAAAGATCAAATAAATAAACGAACACAGGACATCAAAATAAGGAATTGGAATAGGTATTGGAAAAGTATAGGGTTAACAGATGAGGAAAGGAAAGAAAAGACAAAAGAAATAGATAAGTTCAAATCAATAACAACATATATTACACAAGAAGATGCAAATCATTGTACAATACTACATGTTAAGGAGACATCACATGTTCCTACGTGAAACTCGTATCGTAGGATAGGTATATTGTATATACATGTCATATTTATGTTTATGTCGTATACATGTTTGTATATACTTGTAGTGTATAAAAGCTATGTGTATGTGATTGGTACAGGTAGAATTGTTGTAGTAGAATGAATGCATTGATAGGTATAAGGTTGATTGAAGTAACATGATGAGGTGGTAAAGTCATCAGAGGAAAAAAAAAATACAAACAGTACAGAGGTGTAATAGTGTGGTTAAAATATATACATGAAGTCTGTGAATGCTAGCAATAACATGGCCTAAGAAACGTTACACCGACTATATGATAAAATGATCTGGTCAGATTAGGGACAAAATCCCGATAGTACAATAGGGCATACGGTAAGACTATCATCTAGGAAACCATGCGTTCATACAAGGGGATTGGTCCAGTGGTTGGCACGTTGTGGTACTGACCATGATAACATGTCAATGTAGGAAATGTGATAGGATTGCTGTAATATAATATGCCATTGTGAATGTAAATATGTATGCATGGATATATATACACCCAAGGCTGTTGTTAATTTCAGATAGTTAAGGGGTGTAAATGACTGAGCAGAAGAGATAATGTCGAAGGTACCTCAAAGATGCTACCTCACTAGCTGACTGAAGAGGCTGAGACCGACAGACGCAAGGAAGATTGGGAATCTGATGGGTAGAAGATACAGTTAGCGAAGACAGATACCAGCCAGAACCAACCAAGGGAGTAATAGTTAATAACATTCACAATCATTCAATAAACAAAACTCATAATATACGTAGATAGAGATAAATATAATTTTAATGGCTTTAAGTACATCCATAAACATCAGTACGTTCTTATGATCATGATCATCATGCCATGTATATGTGTAATCAGTATGCTTGTAATTTTAACAATAATTGTAACAGTGTTGATTGTACTATTACCTGATTGTAACACATAACGTATAAAATGAGATGTCGGTGCTAGAGATGCTAGAAGCTGATGAATGATCATAACTGGAAAAAAGAAGGATCAACATCTACCAGAGCAGGAAGGTTGATAGTGGGTCTAAAACCACGATATATCACAGATGACACCCATAACATAAAAAGAAAAGAAGAAGAAGGTAACTGAGACATTACTACCAGTGATACATATTGATGTCACAAAGATGATAATGATAGGCGAGTGAAAGTTTGAATAGTGCTTGAAATATTACATGTGAGTCCAATTTTATATACTATTCAGATTTTATGACAATATTGTAAATTGGAAAGACAGACATGTACAATTGGTAGGAGAAACTTATGTGATTGTGGTAACAGATACATAACATGAGAACATGAGGAGTGACAGCGAAGTGAGAAAAAGGGGACGAGAAGACTGAGAGTAGGAATTTGTGCCAATGAGAATTAATTTGAACACAACCGGGATGCAACGGGATATTTGCACACCAGTATACAGGAAGCATAAAGGCATAGACGGAACATTTGAGGTTCTAGTATGTGTGTTGTAAGACAAAGTACCAAAAAAAAAAAAAATAAAAAAAAAAAATAAAAAATAAAAAAGAGAGAGAGAGAGAGAGAAAGACAAACGATGAAAGGATGAAGAGAGGAAATGAGAGAGAGAGAGAGAACAGAGTGCAAGTGAAATTGAAGGAAAGGATACAAGGATAGTGTAGTAGGATTATTGGTAGTACCATTGATAATAGTACCAGGTGGTAGTACTGTGTACATATAAGATTCAACATGTAGCACTTCAGCATGGCAGTAGATGTATATAAAGGTATATAAGGGTCATGGTATTAGGAACACTACAAGGAGAAAGTTGGTAGTAAGAACACCAGGCATAAACATAAGGCAAATGAAGGGAATAGATAGCCATAGAGCACAAGTAACTAATGGCAGCCGACCACGCACACACGTTGACAAGACAAATACAAGAGTCATAGGTACTCACACCAAAGAGATCCACAGTCGTAGCATAGACTACTCAGGAGCAAGATAGAGCTTAAACAAAATATGGGTGAAATTGATATGTCTGCAATACACACGTTCCTGCACCCAGGGCTTAAGGGCTGGGGAGGGTGTCAGTTGCTTGTACCGAGGTATAAATGAGGAACCTTATGGGAATGTCCGGGGTGGGACATTGGGACTCATAGTAGGTTGGTCCTCAACTTGCCGAATACAAAGGGGGTTGAGGCCACACGAGGTCTATTTGGGAATAGACGGATATTCGTGTCCGACATTATAATTTGTGTGAAGGTATGGCAGAATATCAACGTAACACAGAGGGAAGTTAAAGGGAACTGAGAAGCAAGCTCAAAGGCATGAGGCAGTAGACAGATATGTGCGACCAGGGACAGGCATGTGCGACCAAGCTAACTCATGTCAAGTGTAGAGATAAGGAAGAACCCAAAAATGTAGAACATTTTTGAAATTGCGGGGGGCATATGCCATGAGTCAGATTACTTAAGACCTGGTTAACAGCAACATAGATTGTTGAAACATTAATAGTGATAAATAATCACGGAGGTGATAAGGAAAAAGACACCGGTAACGGGCTAAAGATAGTGGCCAATAGAATTGTGAGGAGGCCACGTGATTA
The DNA here is from genome assembly GCA_014155875.1 of Cepaea nemoralis. Classification (NCBI taxonomy): domain Eukaryota; kingdom Metazoa; phylum Mollusca; class Gastropoda; order Stylommatophora; family Helicidae; genus Cepaea; species Cepaea nemoralis. Next base: position 90,430 of record JACEFZ010020751.1, read on the forward strand.
GGAGGGTCGAGCAGGGCGCACGGACAAAGGGAGTCAGTCGGCGTTGGGAAGCCATGACAGACAGATCACGAAAGCAGAGAAGTGTGTCGGCTGAGAACTGAATATTCCTTGTGGCGATGAAACGCCGAGAATCGTCGACGGCAAGTAACTGAGTGTACGCTAGATATTTCAAGCGTGTACCGATTGATGAGAACAGCGTTGCCACGACCAGGCGGGTGGACATGTTACAGCACGGAGTCGAGTCGTGTGCCGTGGGCAGAGGTTGCCGGCCTGTGAATGTAGGCGCCATGCGACCATGTGTAACAGGACTGTAAGTAGGGTAGAAGAGTGTATGTGTAGACCATTGTAGTTGATTAGATAGCCTGGATAGCAGGACGTACTACAATCAGTGTGTAAACAAATGTCATGGGTGTACATGTACCTTTGAATATCCCAGTGATTGTGTCGCATAGAAACAATACATGATGCCATTCTATCACTCGGTGGTGACGAGTTGTGTTCACGGTGTATCAGTGTGTAATTCATAAAGAGTGTCAACGTAGCCGCATCTCAATACCCCTAGTTACGTCAGAAAGGGCTCGTTGGCACTATCTATCTATCTATCTATCTATCTATCTATCTATCTATCTATCTATCTATCCGTCTGTCTGTCTGTCTGCCTGACCCGGGCCGGGTTCGCCCAGTCCCTGGTGTGGAGCATCTCATTTAATTCTGAGTAGGTAAGAATCCGCTCTGCCTTCAAAATGTTGACGTGAAGATTTTCTTCCTGCAGCTGCTTCTGTATTTGTTGATCAGTAAGCTCCATTTTTAGCCGCTTACCACCCATCTGACTGCGTTTGAATCAGTTTCTGATTCTGGTGTCTTGGTCCTCCTTCCTCTCACAAGTTTTTGTGTTCGTCTGTGGGTAGTCGTCGCTCTTCTTATTGGTAGTTTCATTGACTGTAGGTTCAGATACTTTATTACAGCTTGCATGCAGACTCTCCAAAGGCAGGTTCGTCTTCTTGATAGTCTGGTCGGTTTTCTCACTATGCATCTTGGAAGCTGCTTGTTTCTTTGTGCTATTACGACGTGCCATTTTCCCCCCATATCAGGCTGCTTGAAATGTGTAAGGCGTCTTGGCTTGATAGCGCTGAGAAGTGCTGTCAAGCGAATCGTGTCGATATGATGGCGGAAAACACTAACGATGCGATGATATTGTTCAACATCTTTTAGATAACTTCTTAAGCATAGAAAGATGAGTTACAATGTTATGCATTATGCATTATTTTTATGTAAACTTTGAAAATACCTTAAAGATTGTATAATTATTTATTATAACTCATATGCCGGTATATAACTATAGACAAAGAGTTTATAAATCTTTGAAAACGATACAACAATATGACTATAAGTTATACAACAATGTTATTAAAAGTTATGCCCCTTGAAATAACTTTTTCTAGACTTAAGTCCCTTCGCTATATATAAATTTTAATGTAAAATGAAAAATGAAATAATACTGAGTAAGCAGGCAATTTCACACTAAAAAAATATCACAGTTGGCAGCACTGGAATGAAAGGAAGACGTGTAGAAAATTTCATCTCAATCGGATGGGCCGTTCGCGAACAAATAAAGGACATACATACATACATACATATATACATACACTCTGTTTTATAGATATAGATTTTAATAATTAACTAATTGCTGCTTAATTTATGCAGCAGTTACAAACTTGTATACTTACATTAATGCATGATATTTAATCAACAAAAGAAAGCTGTTGCAATGCGTTGGGTACATTAAGACAACATGAGTACATTTTCATGAATTTTCCTTTCACTAACTATGAACTTCACATGACATTTTATTAATATAAATGGGCAGCTATTTTTAACTGTTAATTAGGTCACAGCACAACCTATTGAAAAGTCTTTAAAGACGAGTGCATTTTTCTCAGAGACGCAAAGACTCGTGTGCTGTGCGATGCTTTTGGAGACCGAGCCATATGGGGCAAAACTCGGTGCAATGGAGTCGATCCTCTCAACGTTCTATTGAAAGAGGAAGGTGACCTTACTTTCCTGTTACCAAAAACGCACAATAAAATATACATCTTGCCAGGTTTAAAAATAAATGAGCGACAGTAATAGAAGGCAGAATTTCTCAGTTTCCAATTAATTGAACCGCGATAAACATTACCCCATTTCTTAAGATCTCATTATACTTCCTGGTTGTAAATAACGACACAAAAATTTTCATAACTTTGCTTAAAATTAACGTACACTCTTAGTTGAGATACCATTGGATTCGTCTTGTCAAGCTGTATCCAACTGTGGTGATTTCATAAATAGAAACCCCATTTTAAAATATTCTCTATATATGCTACTAATAGTAATAATTCCTGAAACCTACTTCAGCTTATCCCATGTTGGGATTTAAATTAAGGGAGGCTCTATTCGCAATGGAACTGTGAATAGACAAAAATTATATTCACAATGGAATTGCGAATAGAGAAAAATATTTGCAATCGAATTGCGGGAAGTAACAAACATGTCACAGCATCTGCTCATTAGTCAATTTTAGTTTGGGCCATTAAGAAGAATAAAAAGGTGGTTAATTTAAATAGGAATGTTCACTGTTGCGAGTTTAATTCTGCCGAATTCTCCGTATTTTGTAATGAATCACTCTTCTTCTTACTTCTGTCCATTCTTTTGGCATCCCGTTTTATTTTTACATTACGTTAGTCCTGTTTAAATATCAAGAATAATTTTTCAGAACAAGTATTCCCCAATATAAATAACGATCCCTACAAATAATTCTGTCCCCAGGCGAGTTCAAGAATTGTTAACTTTCGTTTCTGTAGACTTACTATTACCAGGCATCCATGTTTGTTTACGTTACTGTCCTACTATTTATGTCCTGATGATACCGCAGCAGTGATGATTCTCTTAATTTGACACTTTCTATGGCCTCCATTGCATCCTCTCTGAGTGACTCTTTTCTGGTCCAAGCTGACAGTAATATGCTTCGCCTCAGAGAGACATGATTAAGCAATTCAAACACCAGGCTTTCGACTGACTGGCCTCATGAATTAATAAATAAACTAGGATAAGGAAATGCTACTCACATAAAGTGCAGGGAAACCTGGTATATATGAAGCAGGTGGAAAAGAGAGAGGAGAGAGATAGATAACGAAGATAGTGTGAGAGACAGAGATATGAGAAAGATGTATTGAAAGACATTAAAGAGTGGTAAAGACAAGAGAGAGAAAGGTGGGAGATTGAGACTTAGAGCGAGAGAGAGAAGAACTCGTGTTCGGATGGCTAAGCGCCTAAGATAAGAACAGAAAGACTGTGCAGGTTCTTGTGCAGCAAGATAAACAACACCTAATACACAAAATCCGTAGAAAACACATGCCTAAAGCGAAACCATCAGACTAGCATTGGTGTCACCTAATTCCTGAAAATGAAAAAAAAAAATGTTGCGTCACCGGTTGGGAATCAATCCTCGAGCTCCCGTGTACCAGGCGGAGACACTAACCACTATGTTACTGATAGTAAGTCCTATCACGATTATAAATTTGAGAATATACTAATGCGACCACCACAGTAGATAGGCCTTGAAATTTAAAATCTAATGGTACCAAATGATGCCTGTATGTCACTTATAAGTGAAGATATTCACATGTTTGTGAAGGTGAGACTGAGTTGTGATTTTTCATGCTATTCACCCGTAAGTGTAGCTCTCTAGTGTGTCCCATTTCCTCCACCAGCGACACCCGCTGGTGTCTGCGTGTGTGTGTGTGAGATTGTCTCAAACGGTCATATGAAAACTGACTTCAAAAATATGTTCCGTCATGTTAAATGATTACAAAATAGTACAAGTATACAAATAAATTATTAATAATCTTTAAACTTGTGTTCTCTTTAACTTTAGTAGGTCAAATCGCACGTTTAGTGTGTTGAAAAGTGTAGCGCAATCGATATGCGGCGGCCGTCATGACCCGTGGGTTTCCAATTCACAAAGTCACATCTTCGCAGAAAATCTGTTTTTCAACCACAATTCGAGCAAGTTTAGCGATGAAACTATGCTGATTCAGGGGCAATATTTTATATGGCAATTAAAATTCACATTAAACAAAGACATCAATTGGATTCATCAATTCCGATAACGCGATCATTCGGCTGCCTCTGTGGTATGCAGTCCCCGCAGTCGGCAGCTTGCACAGATCCATAGAGCACATTTTATTCACAAACTTCCAGTTTCTTAGTTCTATATAATAATAATAATATTTTACTTCGTAATGTTTAATAGTTTCTATTATATCACATAACAATTTTGTGAGAAATTTAAAAAAAAAAAAAAAAATTTTGCTCAGCCGGGAACAGAACCCGCTGTCTCCCGCGTGACAGGCGGACTGCTTACGACTACGCTAGCGAGAACACAACCATTTTTCCACAAAGATTTTTATATAGACAAGCCGCCGTTTTGGGTTTCACGATTGTAACATTCATCGCCTGTTTTTCAACCACAATTAAAGCAAGTTTAGCGATGAAACTTTCCAACTTCTGTAAAATTGAATACAGAATTTGAAGATCCATCTACTATTGATGGTTTTCTATTGCAAGCGTCAGAAAAAAGTTATTTATGGTTCAATCTGCCGTTTTCATTTTTCTCCGCATGCGAGGTTGGTCTCAACCAAACGGGTCATAGACGGATTATGAAAACTGACTTCAAAAATATGTTCCGTCATGTTAAATGATTAAAAGATAGTACAAGTATACAAATAAATTATTAATATTCTTTAAACTTGTGTTCTCTTTAACTTTAGTAGTTCAAATTGCACGTTTTGAGTGTTGAAAAACGAAAGTGTAACATGCCACAGCGATCGATACGCGCATGCGCAGTCACCGTGGCACATAGCCATGCGTTTACCCATTCACAAAGAAACGCTTCGCCGAAAATGTTGTTTTTCATCCACCACGCAGCGATTAAAGCGCTGAAACTTTCCAGATATATTTAAAATTGTATGCAGAATTAAAAAATACATCTATAATTGAATTAATTCTATCTGCAACACCAGAATAGTGTTACAAAGTGCACATGCCAGTCCGATATATATGCGCAAAGAGCAAAAAACACGTCTTCGCAGAAAATATTGTTTACATCCACCCGGCAGCGATTAAAGCGATGAAACTTTCCAGATATATTTAAATTGTATGCAGAATTAAAAAATACATTTATAATTGATTTACTTCGATTTAGAACACCAAAAAAAAACAATTAATTACGGTAAGTATGAAATATATTCTTATTTATATAAAAGGTCACGATGATTTCAACCAATCGATGTGCATGGAATATTGGGCAAACCTTTCCTGGGAAGCCCAGGATGACGTGTGTTCTTGTCACGTGAGAATTGAATGAATGAATGACGTCAAAAGAATGCATGATAAACTAGATAGCGTTTTGAAATTCCGGGACAAGGTGAGTCACCGCTAGGTGACTCCGTATATCACTTTTTTTTTCATTTCCGGTAATGGCACAATGGAACTCGCTACTGCTGAGGACACGTTAATATATCAACAAAATATTGTAATATGGAAACACGCATAGGAATAATCACGTGACCTACTTCCATTGCGACTATAATTTTATTCTATTTGCAATTCCATTGCGAATAGTCACTCCGTTAAATTAAAGGGTAAGAAGATAGGAATCTTATGGCACAGGCCAGAAGACATGTACAGTTTTACAGAGATAGTTTGAATCACATTAAGTTTATAAAACCTAAGAACTTGAAACCTATTGGTTTCTAACCCCTTCACTTTGTGACAAAGTTTGTCTGTTAGACTTGTGGCTGTGCTTTCCTTCAAAATTGAAGAGCTGGTTGTGCCGTGCTAGCTAGCATGTGAAAACCATCTAATTATTATAAATTAACCCACTCAGATTGGTTTATTTACACACGACTCAAGAATAAAATCGTTCAATTACCTTCAGAAAGACACATTTGACACCTTGTCCATTTGTGAAATAGATCAGTACGGGTGTCCCCCACACTAGTGTGTGTATACTCTGGAATTGTTAGTGGACGTGTCCTGTCGGTATGAAGTCTTGAGGGCCAACTGAAAATGGCGACGTCCGCCGAACTCTTGTGAGCGAGTATAAAACATGGACTCGGGTTCTCCACGGAGACAAACCATTTTCCCCTGTCTTTCAAGGATCGAAGTGACTATACACAAAATTGTTTGGCTGGTCACGTGATTATTCATCACAAAATTTTGTGTTTAGCTTCTCCCTTCAAGGATCTTACAAGAGAAGTCCTCAGGGAAACTACGAAATCTCGAGACTCTGTGGGTGTAATTTAGGGAGATCGTGGCTCACCAGCATCACGAGTCTGGGTGCACTCACAATCCAGTGTCTGTAACCACAACATCTAGCTTAATAATGGAGGTGGAGGCGGTCAGTGCAGCTTTCCGCTGGATGGATAATACGATACACACACAGATTGTGATTGTAACTGACTCAGAAAGCATGCTGAGGAAGGTGAGGACAGGCATGCTTCGTGCAGAGTTCTTGCTTTGCTTCGGAGGTCAGGGTGACAAGCATCGCCTGGATCTTTTCTCCGGGGCATGCCGGTGTGCTGGGGAATGAACAGAGGACAGATTGGCTGGCTCTGCAAAACTTGGTGGAGTATTGATGCATGACAAGGCAGACCTTGTTGCGGCCTTGTGGGAGCACGTGTACACCTCGGAGGAGCAAATGGATTACCATGGTCTGGCAAGAATGAGACAGCGAGGAGTGACGAGGGGATCTGGCCGACGCTCAACGCTCAGAGGAAAGGCGAGACTGAAATATAATCAGATTGCTTCTGGTACTATTGGTGTTGGGACTCTTCGCTGGCTGCTGAGGATGGGTACTTAGCGCTTATGGGAATGCCAAGAATGCTGTGATGTCGGTTCCTAAATCAATCAATCAATCTAGTGTCTGTGAGGTACGGAATTCTCTCCCCCCTCCCCCCATCGCTTCACCCTCAATTCCAAAATGGGTGGAAATAGATTTAGGATGCATTGGGAAGACCAGAACCTGTTTGGTTTCGTTACTGCATCTCATCAAATGCATACTACAGCCTTATATGTTATATGTCATGTGAAGTGAATAAATTAATAATACTCAAGCTCAAACAACTAAAACATATAGTCACAGATATTGTTCAAATGTGGAACATCCGTTGTCCCCCTAGTCATTTCAAAGTTTGAACACACTCTTTCTGTCTACACACAACCGGCTGAAATCGCTTGATTGTTAGCGCCTTACTATATTTGAGCAATCATTTATTATTCATTGAATGGAGTATACGAAACACTTTTTCTTTGTTCACGCTATAACCATATGTTATCAAGTGTTGAGAAATCAACGATGTCAGTGTTTTTTTTTTTTAAAATAGCCTTTCAACTGCACATGGATTCCTAAAGACTAATTAACACTATAGTAGTACAGGAAGAGATCCGGACACCGTAAAAGATGGATATATCCATCCGTATCTGTCGATATATCGTCCTTCTTTGGGTATATGTGCGATAAAGTTGAATTATGTGAAATGTTGACAAAATAGTATCCGAATAACGAAGACCCAAGCCATATATAGTACGATTTATCGCCTGGCACATTTCGCTGCATCTCGTTAGTTACTTACTGGAGATGTCACACAACGCAGAGTTAAATAATTAGATTCATTGTTCAAGCTGAAATATACACATGTTCGCACAGTAATATCAGTTGTTTACCATGGTAATTTTAAATTGACTATCATGCCTTTCTATTTGCACAAAATTGGCTTGTGCAGATGGATCAATATCGCTTCTGCAAACTTTAACAGACGACTATGTTGCGTATGAAATAACAGGCGAAAAGCGCTGTCTCTATCAATGACATGACCGGTTTCCAAGACATGACGTGCAATGGGCGACGCCGGAAGTTTATAATTGTCGTGTGTCACACTTCCCATCGCTTGTGTTTAGTTTTTTGTCAACCCAGTTTGGTATGTGTTCAACAATCCTGTTGTGTAATTGCCTCTCTGTTCTGCCGATGTAGGTAGAGTCGCACCTACATGTGAATTGGTAAATGCAATTGGATGTGGCGTATGTGGGGTAGATTCTTTTACTGCTTGGCTGGGAATGGTGTGGTTCTGTACCTAATAACTGGAGGTGCAGCACAGAATATTCGGCCAACTGCTGTAACGAGCCGTTACGTCATCCCTCGAAAGGTTAGCAGTATAAATACCTCAAGCTCAGGGACCGTAGTTACGTCTGATTTTAGTTTCGGCTGTTGGCAATGGCGCTTTATAAATCCTGTGGAGTACCCATTCAGGTGTAAGACATTATTCAGAGTTTCATTTTCCTTCGTCAGTGTGTCTTGGGTGCATATCTTTCTAGCATGATCAAACAGGGTCCACACAAAGCCCCGTTTGTACTGGACAGGTGCGAAGCTAAGTATTTGCCAGTCCATGTTTCTTTGCGGTACACCAATCTTTGAATTGTTCCGCCTGCTCTATGTCTGATTAGGATATCCAGGAACGGCGTTTCATCTATCGTGTTCCATAGATAAAGAGATATTTTTATGCACCATGTTCATTATGGCCTGGAATGATGTTTATGATAAACTTAGGATTTAGAAAGTTATAATCCATAGTTCAGTAGTAAGGAACTGTCTTAAATGTGTAATCACTAGTTGGGAGGAATTAGGGTAATTCATCCTAGAACCAGTACATGGGCACATTAAATGTTAAATAGTTTCCCATGTGTTATCATAAAATCCTGTTCGGTCTATGGAAGTATTCATGTTGTGATTCATTTGTGACTTGATCGGTGTTAAATCTGTGAATGTATCTTTTAACATATTGATTGTGAGTCACACAATTATGTCTATTCATCATCCATGCAAGAATGCTTATGATTTCTCATAAATAATTGTGGACTGGGTGAGGAGAAGTGACATACTGAGATGAGTATGATCAATCAATCAATCAATAAATTACCTGATAGTAAGCAATTTGATGCATTATGCCATGTCTGTCAAAAGATAGACGAAGACTGTTAGAAGAAGATAGTGAAAACCCATACACTAATTGATAATTTAGTGTGCTTCGACGCATGACACCACTCTATATTCCATATCACCCATGTTACAATTATATTGTTTTGTTTTCTGAATTGTGTGTGATGTATGATGATGATTAATCCTACAGATGAATAAGGTAAAGGCATATACCTAAATGCCGGTCTCTCTGGCTGAGGGGCTACAACACTTTCTCTCTGTAATCCCGTTTATCACGCAGTCTCGTAGCGGAGCGAGAACTGAGTAGGTTCGACCCCCGCTCGTGACTTGCGGGATACTGAGCCGGCCGCTCAGAAAGCAATGGCAAACTACTGAGCGTAATCTTGTCAAGAGATCAACATACAGCTGAAAGATGCCGGTGTTGACAGCTAAGTCCTGTAAAGGATATGCTAAAAAAAAAAATATACCTAAATGTTGAAGAGGAGGGTGGATGAGCCTTCTCAAAGCATTTGGTTTGGAAGAATGTACCTGAATTTTATACAGGAGATGATGCCATAATGTACTTATATTGTTTATAAGTAAATACCCATTGTGAATACCCAAAAATGAATTAAGACCCTTAATGTATGAGGCGTTTTCTTTTGGATGGAAGGATATCTAGGGAAAATAATTATGTACAAAGGGGAATGGTGAACATGGTTATCAAATTCCAAATCGATCAAGGTATTACTCAACCTGGAGACCATGGGTGACAGACATGGGCGAAGATGACACTGCTTATCTGGTTGTCTAAACGTTGAGCGCCCTGTAATGGAAAATTTGATGGAGAGGAACCAGTTATGGGATTTATAACTCCTGGGGAACACCGAAACACTCTTTCTCTCTTGTTTATTTTACGCTGGGTTCAAAATCCCCTTTAATTAATTTCCCTTTTCTCTTAGGCGTTTTTACCGTCTCCCATTTCTAATGTTAATATAGATGCATTGATGATATCAGTAGATATATGTTTGGTTCTGGAATTTCAGATAATGGGAAGATCCATCTAAACCCAGACCTGACTCTTGAGGGGAGCACCTGGCAAGAGTGATGAAGAAGACTATTATGAAAGAAACTACCTGCAAGAGTTTCAACTAACCACTCAGGAGAGATAAAATGGTATCAACTAGATATAACAGGGGTCCTTTATTTGTACCTGTGATTGGAGAAACTAGTCAACTAACAGCCTATCTAGACCAGATCAACAGTAGTAGTATGTCAGGTCCTAACTACTTATGATTTGGGGGCCATCGAGGGGGGCCGGAAGTCGTATTTCCCTATATGAATGTTATACCTCCCACACTGGCCCCCCGTGAAAACGGCCCGCAATTGACCCAGATATTTTGAGCTTGGCGGGTGTTTTTCTTGGGTTTGGATACCACTTCCGGTTGTCGTGATGACTACTTCCAGTCTAGGGGCGGCAGCGGCGGCGGCGGTGGCGAAGACGGCGGCGGTAGTGGGGCGGGCGGGGCGGACAACGAGACAAGCCCCGGTCATGTGGAATACTTATATAAGTAGACCACCTAGTCACCGGGTTCGAGTCCCAGTGTACGTGTGTGTGTGCGGTGCGGTGTGTGCGACCTCCAGTCATATCGATCCCCTTCGATGAGGGAGATCGAAGTCAAATATGACAGAAATTGATTTATTTCATCTCTCGAGGTACCCCGAGAATCCCTTTTTGGATTGCATTAATAAACTTGTGTACACTTCGACATGTTTCCGTACCCATGCATCAACATTACGTGCATGATGGAAATCTGGTTTAAGAATATACTAGATACACATACATCCTCTAAAAGTACTGGAGAGTTTTGGTCAGAGACCATAACTTTATGAAGAGAAAATCCCAACTGCACCTCCCCGCAGTAGAGGATGGAAACACACTACGGTGTGGCTAACACAGCTCTGGGGACCGAGTATCCACCGGAATAAGTGGACAACTCTGCAGCTGAGCAGAGCAGGGCACTCACTTGTCTTTACAGTCGGAAATGGCTGTCAAAGGCAGAGGTAAAAAGACCACCATGTGAATGTGGAAGGCAAGGGGAAACCACCACATTATCTTCCCAAGACTTCATGGCAAAACATATATCAAAGTTAGTGAAGGACGTTAATGGCTGCCTTAGGACACCCTCGTCCGGTAGGGACAGTCATGAGCCACAGGTGACACCAGACCGTCATCCAGCTACTGATGGCAAAATCTTAACTAAAATAAATAAATTTAGAGTAGGAACATGGAATGTTAGGACATTAAATGAGCTAGGAAAGTTGACCAATGTTCTAAGAGAGATGGAGAGCATGAAAATGAATATACTAGGCGTTAGTGAGATGAGATGGAAGGGATCGGGCAAAATTATAGCTGACAATCACACAATAATTTATTCTGGAGGGGATACACATGAAAAAGGTGTAGGAATAATATTAGACGAAAAAACAGCCAAGTCAATTAATGGATACTGGTGTATTTCAGATAGAGTTATTATGGTAAAAATCAAAGGCAAACCAATAGACATAAATATTATACAAGTATATGCACCAACAGCAAGCAGTAGTGATGAAGAAATACAACACTTTTACGACGAAATAGAAATGGCGATGGCTCAGATTGGATCACAAGAAATAAAGATAATACTTGGTGATTTTAATGCAAAAGTAGGAAAGGGAAAAATGGAGGATGTAGTGGGGAATTATGGTTTAGGTACAAGAAATGAAAGAGGGGAAAAGCTAATAGAATGGGCAAATATCAATGATATGATAATTGGAAACACATGGTTTAAACACCATAAAAGACGACTGTACACATGGATAAGCCCTGATAAGAAACTACGCAACCAAATTGACTACATACTAATTAATAAAAGATTTAGAAATGCTTTAATTAATGTAAAGACAATGTCTGGTGCTGACTGTAATAGTGATCATGTACCACTATGTGGACAAATAAAAGTAAGATTAAAGAGAGGGAAAAAAATGGTTAAGAACATGAGACTTAATAAAGAGGTTCTGAAAATAGATAAAGAAATGCAAGAACAATACAGAGTGACTGTGAAAAATAGGTACAATGCAATAACTAAAATACAGAGTATAGATGAACAATGGGAAATGTTAAGGGACTCCATTCATCCAACTAGCAAAGAAGTATTACCGAAGAGAGGCAAATAGCTAAGAAAAAATGGATGAATGAAGATATCTTAAAACTGATGGACAAAAGAAAACAGAGTAAAAATGACAAACAAGAATACGCTAAGATAAATAAAGAAACAAAAGATAAATGTGGGAAGGCTAAAAAAGTTGGTTAAACGAGCAATGCAAAAAAATTGAATTAAATTCCATTAAAGACACAAAAAATATGCACAGACAAATCAGTGAGCTTACAGGAAGAAAAATAAGAATAAATACAGGGTGTTTGAAATCAAAAACAGGAAAGATAATATTAGAGGAAGATACTATAATGAAGACGTGGAATGAGTATATAAGAGAATTATATGAAGGAGAAAGGGCAGAATTAACAGAAGATAGTAACTTAGAAGGTCCACCTATTCTGAAAGAAGAAGTCGCTGACGCTATGAAACGTATGAAGAAAGGAAAAACAGCTAGGCCAGATGAAATCACAATAGAAGAATTAGAAGTATTGGGAGAATTTGGAGTAGATATATTAACCAAAATGTTGAATGATATTTACAGCAGTGGATATTTACCCAGTGATATGCTGAAATCTGTATTTATAGCTATACCAAAAAGACCAGGAGCAATTGATTGTGAAGATTTTCGTACAATTAACCTTATAAACCATATCACTAAGCTTCTACTCAGAATCATAATGAGAAGAACCAAAAAGAAAATAAAAATGGAAATTAGTGAAGAACAGTATGGATTTGTGGAAGGAAAGGGCACAAACAATGCAATTTATACATTACGGACACTAATAGAAAGGTCAATAGAGAAACAGAGAGACATATATTTGTGCTTCATAGATTATACTAAGGCATTTGATAAAGTAAAACATGATGAACTGATTAAAATGTTGGAAGATATCAACACTGATGGAAAAGATTTAAGAATAATAAAAACTGGAACCAAGTAGCAGCAATTAAAATGGGAAATAAAGAGGGTAGTTACGAACAGATAAAGCTAGGAGTACGACAAGGGTGTGTCTTGTCACCAGATCTTTTCTCCCTGTATAGCGAAGTAATAATGAGAGAGATCAAAGAGATGCCAGGAATACTAGTTGGAGGTTATAATATAAATAATATACGCTATGCAGATGACACAGTATTGGTGGCGGATAATTCAACAGACCTACAACAATTATTAGACGTTGTAGTAACAGAGAGTGCAAGGAAAGGACTCTCCTTGAATATCAAGAAAACAGTAACAATGGTAATATCAAAGAAAATGGTGACACCAAAATGTGACATAGAAATAGAAGGGAAAATCCTTAACCAAATTGATAATTTTAGATACCTAGGGGCATTTATAACATCAGATGGAAGATGTACAACAGAGATTAGGAGCAGAATAGGGCAGGCAAAATCCGCATTTCAGAAAATGAAGAGTATCTTATGCAATAAGTCACTATCACTGAATGTAAGAAAGAGAGTGCTGAAATGCTATGTAGAACCAGTTTTGCTGTATTGCAGTGAATCTTGGAATGTAAATGAACAAATTAAGAAGAAATTAGAAGCAACAGAGATGTGGTTCCTGAGACGAATGTTGCGAATTCCTTGGACTGCCAGAGTAACTAACGACGACTGCCTGAAACAGGCTAACGAAACTAGAACATTATATACAACAATAAGACAGAGACAAACAGCTTTCCTCGGTCATGTGATGAGAAGAGAGGCATTGGAGAACATCGTAACAACTGGAAAGATCGAGGGGAAGAGAGGCAGAGGTAGACCAAGAGAAGTGATGCTGGATGGATTGAGACGGTTGGTTGGAGGAATATCAGCAGCAGAGTTGATCCAGAAAACCAAAGACCGAGATCTATGGAGAGCCATGGAACGACCTACGCCAGCCGGCATGGCACTTGATGATGATGACACATATAATTTTATTAAAAATTAATCCCAAAACTTAATTAATCACCAAAATTTCTTGTATGTATATTGGAGAATAAGTACGTCAATAAAATCTACGAGTCTCCATTAATTTAAACCATAGAGTATCAAGATATACATTAAAATATGTAATAGTATTAAACAGCAAAGTTATACCCCATTTATTATAAAATTATGGCAAGGGAGAGTAATCGGTCCCTTGACTCAACCAGAATTGTCCCCCTTCTACACACT